>JAPYZI010000841.1:0-40763 GCA_030523105.1 Ophioninae sp. A BG-2022a
GAAAGTCCACTCGAAAAATCGCAAAAAAAGAGGCAAAGGGGTATGTATGGAAAAATTGGCAAAAATCGATGGTCCAACTTTGAAATTCTGCCAAAAATCAAAAAATCTCTATTTTTAACCAACTTTTTGCTCGAGACCTTAACGCACAAGAATTTCATTTACGAGTTGCAATGTTACCAACGCCACTGCGCACACTTGCCCCTGCTTACGATTAAATCTCGAAATTTCGATTGTCACGCGTTCTCGTTTGCTTCCAGAAATACGTGGCATAAAGAACAATGTTTATTCTTAGTAAATCGTTAAGCAATAAACGTTTCGAATTAATACGAAACGGTTTTGTTTAATACTACTGTAAATTAACGCAGTTTGTAACGATTAAAAGAAAAACAAAAAAAAACGCACTTCTATTCCCATTAACGAAGGGATTTTCTCCAGTTTCCCTGTGCCCTTCTGTCCTCTCTCTGAAAGCGTAAACGAGCGTCTTATAAAACATGAAAATGATGGGAGCGTTGAAGCTTACAAAGGCGCAAAACGCCTACGCATCGCGATCGTTTTAACACGGTTTTTAACGTCGCGACGTTTCTTCTCGGGAGTGCAATCCTCGGATATACGCGGTCTTCAATGGACGCAGCGTGAATTGTTCGTAGCTTGATCCCGTTTCGATTGCCCCGGGCTCCCATTTCAGTCACCGGTAAACATTCAAAACGCACTTAATCCTCGTCGTAAAGAATCGTTTGTAAGGAACGGCCCGGGCAATTAGGGGAACAACGAATGATTGCGCATGCGCCGGGTACCATACGAGAATAATAAAATAGTGTAGCGTTAAATCGAAGGCGCGTTCCGACTCCGTACAGGGCGACTCGAAATACGACGTCCGGGACGGAAATCAAGCTGAATTCATTTAGCCTTGAACTTTCGACACACTTACCGTTTCTCGATAAATTATTCACAGTTTTACTGTTCACTAAAAAGACGAACAATTAATTTTGTAAAAAAAAATAAAAATAGAAATAAACAATTATATATTTAAAAAGACGCAGTTGCGTTTGTTTAAGAAAAAATGTAATAAAAATAAACAATTAAAAAGACAAATAACAAATTTTTGGGGAGTTCGAAACCGTGGAAAAATCATTGATTCCTGTCGTAAAGTGTGTATCGTAAAAAATCTCGCTTTATAAAAAATTACAAAATAATTAATCTATTTGTTTACGAAAAATTCGAAAATAATTACTGTATATCTTTCAAAAAAAAAAAAAAAATGTCAAAAGTTTTGGGAATTTTTGAATATCCATCTGGTGTAATATAATTATTGAAAGGATCGTAAACTTTTGTAGGGAAGTGTACTCAGGCGGTGTCGAGCTCGTGATCGGGGAACTCGCGATCGTTTCATACCGGCAAACGCGCTCGGGCTTTTAATTTAATGCGAAATGTCCGCCGCCGTGTTTGTATTATTCTCTGCCACTGTGGCTTTGCGCTCCGGATATTATATAGTTTTCTCGCCTCGTTGCAATTTACATTAAAGAAAGAGCTCGTAGGGAGCGCGAGATCGCATCCTCGGGTCGATTACCGCGACTATTTGCGATCCGCAATCATCGTGGATATAATAACGGGCGTACGACTACTCTGTACCATTCCGGTGAAGTAAGTAACGTTGTTGCTCGACTACTTTCGTACTTACAAGGTTGCACGAGTGTAAATGAAATTTCGAGGACGTTCGAGAGTAACGTTTTGTCCTGAAAAACAACGTTTAGGCGATAACGAATGATGAGCCGTTCGGAATATTGTCCGATGTACCGATAGCTAACGTTAGACACGTGTGACAAAAAAAAAAAAAATTTTTTTTAATATTTCAGCATGTGTACGAGATCTTGTACATTGAACCGCTCATTCGTGCATTTCTGCGTCTCGACGCACGACTACCGATCCCGTTATCGCTGCTCATAACGACTGGTATTATGCGCCATTGCTCTCTATCTCTCTCTCTCTCTCTTCAGCTTTTTGTCGTTTTCTCTTTTTTTTGTTTTCTGGGGCTCGGTCTATCTCACTCCAGTTTTATGTTTTGCTTTTCTTTTCCTCCTCCTCAGCTCTCTTTCTCTCCCTCTTCGTTTATCCGTCCATCTATCCAACGATCTATCCATCTCTCTTCATCTTCTTAGTCTTTTTCTCTCTTCTGGGTCGTCCCTCTCGGAAAATTCACGCTCCTCTCGCGACGAATAATAATTTCAATCTACGTTTGTACCACGAGGCACAGCGCAACCGAGAAGCAACGCCTCCTAACTGCGCCAGACGGAAATTACACCTCGTGGATAAACAATTTTATGATCAACAATAAAATACAACGTCGTCGTTGTTGCAGTTTATATTCCATATCCGCAATAGCCTTGATAGTGTATGTTTCATGACTGTGTTATACCCCGTACACTCGTTTCATAGCACACAGGTATATCTAAGAAGAAAACCTGTTACTTCCCCTCCAGAAATCGTCGGCCGTCCAATTCGATTCGCATACTTGTCGGTTCTTCGCGATATCCAATGGGTCATCCATTCGGATGTACCCGGCTTCGAGCCATTAGATTCTAATTGGAATCCTTCATAGGAATCAAATTATCACGTTTTTAACCCAGCGTGAGTGTGGGTACGTCGTATCCAGCGTGTTGTCGTTAAACGTCGTTGAAAATTCGTTGCAACTTGTTTCCACTGATGTGAAATATACAAAATTATCAAATTAATGTTTTTTTTTTTTTTTTTCTTAAGAATCTAGTTTAACAACCAATTTGGTAATAGGGCGTGTCAAACCCTGTCACAATCTTTTTATTCCATTTTTTTTTCACCCCACTCTCGCTTGGTTTAACGTTAAGAATTTCCTCGTTCCCTAATAGAATCAGAAACGATCTTTGATCGATTTAACAAAATTTTGTACGTTCAATTTTCAATGCAAATGGATTGCAACAATTTTTGATAAATTGCCGATTATATCTTAGAAATAACTTCCGTACCTTGATCTTCGTGATTCAATCAAAACTTATGTGTGCCAGCGAATCAGAAGAATGGAGGAGGAGGGGGCGTCTATTCCAATACGGGTTTTCGACAGTTTCCCCGTGCCTTCGAGAACGCAACGGCATCAGAAAATTATACAATTTCTTAACGCCGATACTTAAAAATCCACAAAGGTATGGAAATATAGGAAACCGAAATCCAATTATCACACTGATATCGTTGCATTCCGATTATGCAAACATCAACGTCACGCTACTCGAACCTTCAACAAAAATCATGACGATTCGGTAAATTGCTGAATTAAAAAATAAAAAATTGTTGCAAATTACAGTTAAGACTCCAGCCTATTAAACGATTAGACAAAAAGTAATATTATTGCTTTTCAGTGGGGCAGCGAAAAATTATAGTTCGCGGTGGAAAAAATGTTTGCAAAATGTGTGTATATATATATATATATATATATATGTATGAGACTTGCTCGAAACGAGAACGCTACCATACTCGTGTCTTATGGTAATATAACCTAGAATTAGCATCGTTTTACAATATTATTTGTGTGCTCGTTAAATTCGCATGACCGATCGTTGCGTCTCTCTTTTTCTCTCTCTCTCTCTCTCTCTTTCATTTTCTCTCTTCGTTTCTCTCATCTCACGCGTTTCTCAAAGTATTCCCTCATCCCCGCCCTTTTATTTTTGCGCCAACTCCCCTCGGCGGAATCGGCTGATCGGCCAGGCCGGGACGATCCCTAATTAGTCATAATTCGCTTAAATAATGATCGTATTAGCATTCCGTGACCCGTACATTCGAATGTATAAGAACATTCGGGCGAGTGAGTTATCGCGTGGAAAACACTCGGGGATACTGCGATCAAATCAATAGACCATTATTCCACGCCTGCTCGTCTCCCTTTTAATACATAATACAACGCTTCATCGTTTCAAATACTAATATGGTTATATCCAGTGGTGCGAGCAGCACGTGGTTTTACACCATTACTTTCGCCCACTTCCCTTGTTTCGTGTCGTTTCTCGTTTCTCTCTTTCTCACTCCCTCTCCGTCTCTCTTTTCCTTTCTCTCTTTGGCCTGTGAGCTGTTCTCAATTCTCCGCTCGCATTAATTTCCCATTTTAAATTCTCGACACCGGGTATCAGCTAATTAGGCATAATCTTCTACAGAAATGATCATATATACGTATAATGAACGGAGCCAGTACGAGAATTCGGATTCCATCGAACAGCTCAATTATCGAGGCCCTTACAGAGCGCGAAAATTAATTCGATTAAAGTTAAACGGCAAAATTGGGGTCCAAAAACCGAGGCGATATTCGTATGATTTATTTCCAACGAGAATCATTGCTATTGGAGAATCGTTTTGTCCGTTTTGTTCAACGACGATCTTTTTTTGTTTTTCAAATTATATATACAATCCAAACAAATTCGAACAAAGAATAAAAACGAAAAATCTTCAATGATGGAAAACCTTGAAAAAACTTTCACCATCACGAAAAACGTCAAAATAAATGTAAGTTTCGGCCTAGTAGTAATAGTTTTCACGATTATTCATAAAACCCCTCGTTACTCGTATCATCCAAAACCCGTGTTTGTGAAACAACGACTTTTCCGTTCGTCACCGTTTCCCCAAGGGGGCACAGGGAATGTGCGGAAAGTACGTTCGTCATAGCCATCGCGATCAGATCGAAAAGTTGTTTAATTGCGTGCACATCCTGGGGTTGTGCCTTATGAAGAGAAAGGATGAGAACCCCCTACTTAAACTAAACATACACGTACAGTTTGATGTTAACCAAGAGACCCAAGTGGATGGCAAAGAGGGGTTAAGAGGGCGCGCGAGAGAGAGAGAGAGAGAGAGAGAGAGGGAGAGAAAAGGAGACCCAGGTAACAAGAAAGACCAAGAGGGACCGAGAGGGATACAGCTAGATACATATGTATAAGGTTGGCTCGATCGGCCGGTGTTTGGCAGACAATTACTCCAGGGACCCCCCGCGGCAGGAATGGATGTCTCTCTTGGTTTCTTCTCTCGTCCCTGCCGTATCCCGCATCGCGGATACCACTATTCTCTCTTTCTCTATTTCTCTCTCTCTCTCTCTCTCTCTCTTTTCATTCCACCAGTCACCACGCAGATCTGATCTCCATCTCTCTTCCCCTCCCCCACTCTTTCTCTCTTTCTCTCTTCTCACACAGCGATCCTTCCCACTCCCCTTTTCCTTTCGTCTTCGCCAACTTCCCGTCCGCCGAGAGCGCGGGTTCCTATAAACTGTTTGTTTAGTTGATATATCGCGTTGATACTTATCACCTCGTATACGATATGAGAAACGCTCGGTAGGCATTACGAGTGAGATATCGTATCCTAAAAGGAATCTAATGACGCTCTCACTATGCCTCGATCTTTCTAGCCATTTATTTTTATAGATATATATATATATATTTGGGAAAACTGATTCTTGAGACTTTTCAAATCGCACGATCGTTTTTGTACGAAATCATTACTTTGATACCTAATCTTACATTGAAATAGTTGGCTTCAAGTTTTATTTCGACGAGCTCTTGCGAACGTTTTTCGGTTTTCTAACGGTTTGATTGTCATTGGATTTATTGATCGTTTTTTGTTTTATTCGTTTTTGGGTTAGAAACTGTGAAAAGTTAATAACTTCGTGATGAGGCTACAAAAACAAGCAATGTTTAAATGAAGTTTATTTTTTAACCAATCAGTAAGACAGTTCCTTATATTTTATTGATGCCATCTGTCTACGAGCTGAATTCGAGTAGGATTTTTAAAAACTGGCCATCGCTGTCTTAACGCCATCTTTCGTGGACTTACTCCGGTCTACATTTGATTTCACACAGTTCTTACGTTTCGTTAAAACCAATGAACCGTTTACCTCAAAGTCACAAGCTCCGGGTGTAGGAAAAGTTTCATACGGAATTAAATTGAAATTTACTATGTTCGAAGAATCGCGTCGAAGAGGATAATTATGGTTGATGTAACGTAAACGTTTTCTCTCTGCTTTGATTCTGAGGCTAAAAAAAAATTACGATCGAACAATAGCCAAGAAAAAGCTGGACTGGAAAAAAAAAAGGAAAATCGCTAACTCGCTACGAGAGGATGAATCCTTTTGAAAGAATAATGTAAAAATGAGGAGAGCGGAGACGAGGGTAAGAAACGCTCGTTTTCGTCGTGACTCGACCTCGCGTTAAATAAAATTACAACTTTTAACGACGTGCCGCCCGGTACAACGTGCTCAAGTTTTTTTTTTTTCTTTTAGCGCTGTACACACAGCTGAGAATGTCCGTTCTACCGTACCGTGCGGACCATTAAGGCGTATGCAAACACGCTGCCAAAAAATCCCAAAGCGATCGCCGCGGCGATCACTTCAAACTCCTTCGTTGTTTTTAATTTTAATAAATGTACGAACGGTACGTTTTTTATTGCTTTAATTTAAACGTAAAAGAATACGTAGGGTTAAGACGAGTAGGCGCAGTATACGTGTTCAAATAAATCAATATTTATGAACCCCTGATGTATTTCGTTATTTTCAACTAATTTATCATTTATAACTATGGTTCGAGCTATTTCGAACGACCTTCATCGATTTCTCAATTAATTAAATCGGTTTATTAATTTCATTAATTTTTCTTACACATTCTTCATCTTTTCTACCTGAACCTTTCAGGTGTGGTAGGATGGACCAACGTTCGCGATACGTTGGCATCAAAATTTTTCGCATTTTTAGTATTTTTTATTTCAAAAAAATGTTTTCGTATGTGAAAATTGTTTTAATTTTCGTATTGTCATATTATCATATTCTGGGTGTGTTCCTTATACGTTCTAATAATTTTCCATCTGAAACCAGAAGAAACTTATGTGGGCAAGTATTTATCGTAATAATGGAAAAACATTTTTTTCAAAACGTGACGAGTCAAGACGAGTATCAGTTCTGTAGGAAATTGCCGAAAAAAAAGTATAATCCCTGCCCTGATTCTTAGGCTATCATACGTGGTCACAGTATTGTCCCATCACGGAAATCTTAATGATGCCATAAAGTATTTTTCATCACTACCGCCCCAACCTCAACAGGTATTCGTCCCAGTAAGAAAGAGTGATAAAAAATAAACGAAAAAGTCAATAGCACGAAAAAAGGTCCCACGGAAAGAAGAAGAGGGAAAAAGAGTTGCCGAAACCCCACGAACGAGTTTGGCGCAGCGTGGTGCCACTTTCGATATATTCAATCACGAAATTATCACTTCTGTACGTGTTGGCTTCGTCTGTACCAGGGCGAGAACGATGTCCCGAATATATGGCAACATATATAATCCATACACTTAAATATATATACGAGGAAAGGTAATTTTCAAGATATTTTACTGCCCAGTCCTCATAGAAGTCCAATGGGCCCGTATTCACCGTTACGCAAACCTCGATGTCTTCGTAATCATCTCGAGACAAATGTCGACGAATGTATTCAAGTATGGTGACAATAAAATTGAGAAAAATTGGAAATACAAATTACGAATCGAATACTCGAATATAAAGAATTGAAATAAAGAAAAATATTCATTTTTCTATTTTTATAATATTTTGAGGGTAATAAACTTCCACCTGTAAGGAATCAGAGAAGTGATTTTTATTTTGGTCGAAAAATAAATAAGATTTCGTTTTACTCCCAGAAATTTTAAATACGTATCGTAAGACGACAATGTTTTTTTTATAAATTCAATTTAATACAGCTTTTTTACCATCTACGATTTTGGGTTTTTTTACTTATTCATTTGTTCTCATTCTGCGGCAGTTTTATTTTTCAAAACAAATGTTTTATTCTATTATACAATTTTTTTTAATTTTCCATTCAGAGGGATTCGATATTTTATTTTGTTCGCAGAATATTCTAATTTTTCTCATTATTCGATAATTCAATTTCCTTACAATCGTCCTTCTTTTCTTTACGATTTTTGAATTCCTTTGAATTTTCAATTTTACTTTACCTCGGATTGCCAATTTCCTCCTTCGAATTCTTCGGAGAATCGGAAATTGTTTCGCTTCCGAACAAGCAGGTCGATAATTCCTCGGCAAGATATCTCATAATTTTCCGATTTTTATCAACAATTTTAACTTTTTTATTTTACAATGCCATTTCCTCCGTAACGGGATCCCCTAATCGTCGAACAAGAAAAATGCAACTATGAATCATTACGCAGTAGTGTACAACACGCGATTGCACAATTCTTCACGATATTTCCAAGGCGGATATCATTCATTAAAGGATTTCCAACAGTTCGCGGGGCTCAGCTGACGGTCTAATAGGCGAAGAAAGCACTCCTAATGGGCTCGATCCGTGTTCCTCCTATACGCGTATATCTACGTTGAACATTCAACCGCTGTGCTCGATCGGCTTAATTTTAACTTCATTTCATTTTTCATCGAACATTACGGAAATTGGGAATTTCCAGTCGACTATGAATCGCTTTGGGATGCGTGGAGTACGCGTTCCATCGCTCACGGTAGGGGTCGAAGGCCCTCCCTTCCGATGTTGGCAGGTGAAAAAGGTTTACACCTTAATTCTCTATCGTTTCTTCGTTCTTCGTCTCTTTCGCTCTGATACGATCCAAACTGAGGGAAAGAAAGAGATAGAGGAAAGGAGGGGGTATATTAGACATTAGCACAGATACAGTAGAACCTCGATTTTTTTCAATCTCGTAATTATCCATTTCCTTTTTTAATCCCCGGTATATCGGCTTAACGATGCAACGATTCACGTAGAATACCGTAGCTTTTCAGGCTGGAAAATATAACCTCTAATTTAAAATTAACGAAAACGTTATTTTTGGTTTCGAGGTTATGGTTTTTCGGCTTTACGTTTCAGCGTCATTGTTAATTGATTATTTATCATAAATAAATATATAGAAAATAGTTAATAAATTGAAATAATAATAATTGGTTTGAGTAAATCGTTTAATATTTGAAATTACGTACACGCAATGTACACGGGATATTAAATGAAGAATTACATTTGATTTTGTATTGTAAAACATTTATATTAATGTAGAAAAAAATATATATCACTTTGTACGCGTATGTACGAAGGTTGTTAAAAAAAATAAGGTGACTTTTTATTTTTCGCGAAGTTGGAAAAGACACCTTTTTTTTTTTAAAGAACTTCTCACGTTGATATAAAATGAAGGAACAATTGGGCTCACGGATATATTATTCGATGGCGTTTTAACAAAATTACTGATACGCTACAGTAGCTTCCATCAATCGGTAAACTTCACCAACGCTTCGACCCAATATTTTAATAGAATTTCCCGAGTTTCAGAAATCGGGGTTTCACTGTATATGGATATGCGCCGGTTTCTCTCTCTCACCTTTTCTCTCTCTTTCCTCTTCGATTCTCGTCCCCACACGCATATTTATTATGTCGAGGCTATACAACCGCGAGGATGCCGGTTTATTAATACGTTATGCTTGCATTAGTCCGCTTAAGCATGACGAATGATCGCGCTCCACGGGGATTTCGGTAGACCGCGCGTGAATTCGTAAGCCTCCTCCGAGAGTTTTGTACTCCTTTGCGTGGCTTCGACCACTTCGAATCCACGAGGATTGCCACCCCCTCGATCGAGGTCCGAATGCTTGAATAACCATTGGAAATATTTTTACATTTTATTTTATTTTATTTTTTCAATACGATAATTATAAACGAAGCTTTGAAAAATCCTGTATTTATTGCACGTCAAAGGAAGTTGCGATTTGTTTATTTTAATCCTACATTTATAGACGTTTCGAAGGTTTCGAAAGGTTAACAAGTCGAATAATAATTCCGCAAAAAAAAAAATATAGCTCTTTTAAATTTGATAATAATTATCGTTTCCAATAAAAATGAGTTTTATTGTTGATGCAATGTTAATGCAACCCAATACGAATCCCGAAGGTATTTTTGTTTAGTAAAATAAAATTCTAGGTTTTCAGTATTCCGATTGTATATCGTACGTTGAATTTTTCAAAAATGTATTTTATATACATTTAGATATATAAAACACAAAAGAATTGTCACAAAGCATAAATATTATCTTAGAAAAGTATAAATCACTTGTAAAGCTGTACAACCAAAAACGATCGGATCGTCTTCACTGAAAATCCAGTTATCATAGTATAGTTCGTAATCGTGTTGTGTCAAGTCAAAGCGCAATAGCCTTACGCGAGACATACTAATTTTAAAAGATATCATCACAGGTAATCCAATCGATTGAGCCATGAATTTCTAACGTGGCGTAACCCTATAAATTCCCTTTAGGGATAGAACAGGACCCATAGAACCTCCGTGACTAATTTCCCTTCGTGTTCCATAAATAAACATTCCAAGCTGCCACATTTTGTAACAGCCTCGATTAAACTTTCTTTATCGCCGAATATATCAGGGAATATAAGTCCCATTAATCATACCAGTTGGCAATCTCCGGTCAGCTATTGTAACAAAAATAACAACAATAAGAACAATAAGAAAAAAAAAAAAATAATTATTAAATCATGATACTGCAATGACTCTCGGCGTTTAAACGCGAGTTTCTTTCTCTCCTCGATGTTGTTGAAACACACGTCACTCGAACGCGAGTTTTATGCTCTGGTCTTGAATTTTGTCGTTCCAACTTTGCGCTGAGCTTTCGACGCGCGAGTCGACGACGGGCCCGTCGAACGGCCATTAAACAAACGCGACATTAATACGCCTCTGACGTTTAACGAACTTTGAATTCAACGACGAACTCGCATTAATCAATTTCGATCTTCGCCCCCCCCCCCCCCAACCACCGATTTTTTTTCTTCCGTCATTTTTCTTCCAATTCTTCTTGCGTCGGTTCTTCCTGGTGGAGTAAATGGTCACCCGTTTACTTTATTACACACGGCAGTTGCGAAAAAACCCGTGCTCACTTTCGTCCATAAAAATGACTGGTTTAGTGGCCACAAATTTGGTCCTTCCCTGGGCAACGTTGAGGATATTCCTCAACCCTGCCTACGCGTTTAATCCCTCATCTTTGCCCAGCGCACAATGCACCAACACGCGGAGAAAGCTCCGCGGGGATGGACGAGGCGAATGAGAACGTGGCTACACCAAGAGAGCGGTACACCCAGGCTACTTTAATGAGGTACGAAGTTTGAGTTATGCACCTTTGCCTTCCGCCTCCTCTCGCTTAGTTTCCGTTTCTCTCGCGGTTCTTTTCTTTTTTTCCGATCCACTCGATCCTTCGATCCTTTCGATCGTTTCAACTTCTCCAATTCATCGTCTTTCCGTCCATCTCTCTGATATCCGTTCGAATCCAATTGGATCGCGATGTTTTTAAGCTCCTGAGGTTCTTACTGATAGAGATTCCAATGGGTCATCCCGGTGGATAAAAAATACACTAAAATTGATTCGAAGCAGTCTTAGTGTAGTTTTTTACTGTATTAGATATGATTACCATTGGAATTCCACATTGGTATTCCACGTACGAACGGAAATTTGTATCCTGAAATACGTTCCTGATGAAGCTCATCGCTTTCTGTACGTTAGAACTTTCGTAGTAAATACATAGATATACAAATTCAATGGATCTTTAAGAAGTCGAAAGTTTGCCTTAGAAAAATATATTTTAACGAACAACCCTAATCGGAAAACACTTCGTATCCAATTGGATCTTAATGTATGGCGTTTCCAGATGCCCAGACTCATTATAGGTATTTCTTTTAAGGAGGAACTTGACAAAGTCTGGTTGAAATTTACACATAAAAAAATTCTCGAACGACGTCGAGTATAAATAACCTCAAAAATCCAGATTCCAACCTCGAAATTCTAGACCGAATTGAAAACAAACACATTTTCGGTTCGTCTATTAACAGAAAACTGAGAAAAATCGAAAAAAATATCAGTGGATCTATCGCTCGTTACTTTTTTGTTTCCTACAGTGATCGTTCTCTGCTCTATGAATCCGCGAAATTCTTTCGTACGTCATGATCACCAATTCTCGTTATCCAACGATTCTCATCTGTATTGGACGCGTCAAATATTCGTAAATGAGAGAAGGGGAAGAAAAACGAGTGCGACCGATTCGATGGTGTGTTCTGCAACACCGTGAGTCGTTTTTCGATACGTGTATGCACACACACACACACACACACACGTGTGTACATGCAACACAGCGCGTCTGATCAGTCGTTTTCTACTGTGGCGATGCCAGAGGGCGTTCGCTCTGAACGAATGGTGGAACAGGTCAGCGAGGAGAACTAACAAGGTAACCCGAGCCCCGAGGACCGAGACGGGCCCCTCGCACACGTGGTTTTACTACGGGGACGAGCGAGAGGTCCGCGGTGTGCAACTTCTCGGCAGGAGAGCCGAAACGAGACCCGCTGCATAACTCGCATCCATTTCAATATCATTAGCTCTCGCATTTTTCTGCATCCACGTACATACATATGAACATATATATATATATATATATATATATATATATATACATTTTTATTTAAATATTTATATTCATATATATATATATATTTTTTAATATTTATATTTATATATATATTTCTACTTATTATCGACTGATAAATAATCTTTTTATTTATCGTCTACAATGTTTAATTATATTTATACATTTAGCTAAATCATTATCTGTTATTTTAAACAAATAGCTGATTTTCAGCCCAGTACCGACTTCATTATCGGAGCAAAGCCAACGATTCTTTAAAAAAAAAATTAGCTGTGTCGAAAGTTTAATTATTTATTCATTTCACTACACAGTTTCATTCCGAAAAAATATAAAAGCAATAAAACAATAAATTATTAACAAGTCTGGGATCAATAGGAATTATTATTTCGTAAGAAAACACGCCAAAAAGTGTTTTGCAGACGTAAATAAATAGATTATTCCTATCATTGATTGTTTTATAAATTGTTTTAATGCTTTCTATTTTTTGTTCAATCTGATCGATCAAGTACTACATTTCTTAATGAATTATTGCGGAATTATGAAATCATTCATTGTGAATTAAATTTTGTTAATTCGCGTACAGTTTTTTTTTTTATTGGACGAGTACTTGTTTTCTTTTTCGTGGTTATTGCAACAACGATATCGTCGAGCGAGGCGATATCGCGTTGAGGAAATTATTCCTTGGTTCATTTGTTCCGATGGAAGGTATACAGGCGAGAGCTTGCGGGATGAACCGGAACACGCGAGGATGTAAAAAAAAAAAAACAAATGGAAAATAAAGAAAATAGAAGAGTGCAGGGTTGCGGGGAGCTTGGCTGCCCGTGTTGGCAGACCGGCCAGCTAATGTGTCGACCGAAATATTTATGATGATTGTTTATGGACCGTACGTATATTAGCGGGAGAGCATCCCGCAGGCGCTTCGTTTCTGCTCCCTTAACGCGCGCCACTCTCTTTTCTCATTTTCCCTCTTTATCTCTCTCCCCTCCCTCTCTCTCTCTCTCTCTTTCGTTTGCCATTCGAGCTGCAGCCCGCTGAGGTATAGCGTCATTTCGCTTTAGCAAACTCGCTCGGCCATTTCGCCCTGGGACGTTATGGCGATCATAACGAAACTATGACGTCTCGCGTAGCGTACGAGACGCGAATAAAGGCGGGAGAATACGAGGAGGAAGATGAAAAAACGAGGAATCATAAAATCCGATAAAAATGATAGAAAAAGAGCCTTAAGAGACCACATAAGGATATAAAATTGTTATGCAAATATACGTATCGATGTGTGTATGAAAAAAAGTAATATTTTGACTTGAACGTAACAAATCTTTTTTATTGAATAAATTGAACGAAACAATTTTTTTTATTGAATAAATTGAACAAAACAAATCTTTTTTATTGAACAAATTGAAGAAAAAAGTTATATGTTAATAAATAATAAGCATGTTTCAATATTTTTTTAATTTCATTCATCGTTTAGTAAAACGACTTTGAACCCTGTCCTCATAGTGGACAATTATCCTTTTTACATTGAATCAGTTTAATAATCCTCGGCGCATATGAGTCACCTTATATGAATCCCTGATTTCGAATTGTTTCAAATAATATTCAAACATGCTTATTATTTATTTACGTATAACTTTGATATTCAATTTTCGTTTAAAAATATATTTTATATTATCTTCTAAATTATTCTTACTATTATTTTACTTTAGTATTCTCTGTCTATCGGTATATTTTTTTAAATTTCTCATATAAAAGCTTCAAAAAATTAAATTCGATGAAAACAAGCGAATTATTTGAACGATAATCACAAATATTCTACCAGCACCGAATATAACCTGAAATGTTTAACCAATCATCAAATTGAAACAAAATCCTGATATGAATAAAAAAAAAACTCATCTCGGTTGAAATTCGTGGTTAAGCATCTCATTCTTCTTCCGTGGGGGAAAAATCGATTTTGCGATCGTCCGTTTTGATTTTTTCGTAGTTTTTTTTTTATCATACGAACAAATCCGTTTGGTCAATAAAAAATTTGGAGATGAGATAAAGGGACTGGGTACAGTTACCTAATGCGGACGGGTGTTGCCGAATTACTCCGGAGGCTTTTGTTCTTTCGTTAACGCTGGTTTGGTCTCGTATATCTAACCTCCACGGTCAAGACGATTTCCGTCACGCTTCGCACCTCGGGGAAGCAAAAATCGGGAGTTTGGTCTTCGACCTGGTCATTTTCCATCAACCCCCATGGTTTAGAAAAACCTCGTTTGGACCCTAGGTCAAAAAGACACTGACACAGTTCGTCAGCCATCACGTCACGAGGGTAAAGGCCCACGCTCGCGCGCTCGTGCACACTCGACCTGTAACCAGCAGGATCACTTCGGGACGAATTTACGAGACGTAACGCTGCGCGCCACCAGCTTTCAATGCTAAGGCTACGACGCGATCCGGGAGATCTCTATTGTTCCCGGGGTTAAAGCGTCACTAAATCTGATGAGATTGGTAGGTACCGCGCGACCTCGGGAGAACCGGAAAGAAAGGGACACGTGGAAGGACCGATGAATTGACGGATGGTAGCGGAAGGGGGCGGGGAGGGGGGGGGGGGGGGAATTAGATTTTCAAGTTTCTCCAGAGTTGTCTACAGAGCTTTGACCATGGCGCACTCCTTCGTCCTTTCTGGAACCGAAATCACCGATGACGTAATTACTATCTCGCACCTCGATAAATAATTTTTTTTTTTTTTTTTTTTTTCAGGGAAAAACAGTTTTGGTGCTTCGCTTCCAAGCATTTTTTAGACGCGTCTTGAAAAATGTTCTTTCTCGCAATTTTCATAGCGGAACGACTACGTAATATTGGGTTTTCAAAAACTTCGACGTTATTTAAAAATTTAATGAATACTTTCAAATAATCGTATTACTATCAATAATTGAGCGCTCGATTTTGGATCTTGATGATAGAATATTTGTAGAATTCGCGGGGATTCAATTTCATTTGTTTTGCAACAATAAACGTGCGCGCGAAGTTTGCTCAAGCGTCGTTGTCAAGGGCATGAGTTTGCGACTAGTAAATTATTGAATATTATTAAACGTTTGTAGTTAATAAATTATGAATTATTATTAAATAAAAATAAAACTGAAATTATTATTAAATGCTTGGAACTATCAATTCGTTTAGGAAAAAATGATGAAATAATTAATGTATCATTATTCTATTGCGAAGTTTTACAGTTTTACAATTTTGACAATTTGTACAATTTTTTAAATAATTTTGGTAACTTTTTAATACACATTTAGTAATATCTCAGTCGATCATTAGAATTAAATTTCAATCGACGTTTTTCTGGGCGGGTTCACCTCTGCAGCCTTCCGGCTGTGCCAATGGCTGCCACCTGCATCCCTTCCTTTCTAATAAAGAGAAAATAGGTGTGAAAATTTAAGCCACTCGAAAGTCCATTTTAGAGGCCCACATCCAAAAGTGAGAACGTTTCTCACTCCGAGGTATTTCATTATTCGATACTTGTAAAACCACTCGATTTTCCGCGCGTTCCCATAAGAATCCACTTACCCATCATTGCGAGTGCGAAACGCGAATTGTGTTTGACACAAGGGATGAAGAAAAGCATTGTCCGTCTCGTTTGAGGAAGTGCGCGGAAAGCAGAAAGATCAGGCAGCGTCTCTCTTCTCGTTCCTCCTTTTTTTCCGTCGAAATGACATCGATATACCTATTGGGAGGGTGTCGCACAGCGAGGGGTCGATCCTCATCTCGAAATAAGTATCGTTTTTTTCGGCTTAACTCCGACCGAGCTTTCTTCCTTTGCGAACAAGCTTAGGGGAGGAGTTACGAATAAAAAGTCGCGCCTCAACGATGAAGTCATCTCCGTTACTTATATATTTATACATACGCGGTCACACTTAAAAAAAAAAAAAGAAACAGAAAATTTTTTCAATTTTTTCAAATAGAAACGAACTCCTCTTTGCGTTTGGTCTTCTGAAAACAAGAATCCTAAATTCATTGTCTTTTTTCATTAACGAAATTTCGTCTTTCGAAAAGATCGTTTTTAAGAAAAACGTTGAAAAAAAAAAACAACAACGACAAAACATTTCGAAGAAACAGAATTGACAATGATAATTCTTGATTGAACTTCCAGAAACTTAAGAATGTTTGGAAAAAAGGTCGTCGATTTTTTCCAAAATTTACTACGTACTTCTATTTATGTAAAAGGGAAAACAATTTGAAAAATTATGCAAGTGTTTTTTCCGGAGAAACGACGCGATTGAACATCAGCCAAATAAGAAAAGGATCTAAAAGCGATCGATTTGGCGTGGAATGCCCGATATGTATATATAATACTACGAAATTTATATTCTTCTATATGTATTCATATTTCTCTCTCGCTTTTTTCTCTTTCCGTGACGTTGGCTGTCAAGGTAACCAGGTAGAAAAGAAGTCATAAAGGGCCAACACATATCGCACTCGTCGCGACCCAACAAGTGCGAAAATAAGCTCTTAACGAGGCAAAGATTGACCGGATACAAAGAGAAACCACTCGAAGGGTCGAAAAATGGTACATAGCGAAAAAAAAGGACATCGAGGACTCGAGGAGAGCAAAAGAATGAGAAAGAAAGAGAAAGAGAGAGCGGGGGGGGGATGTAACGAAGTACACGAGGTGGTTCCCGCGGGGATTCCTCGCTTCATGAGAGGGGCCCTTAGGCCCTACAATAGGCATGAAATCCACACTCCGGATCTATTCCAAAAACGTCCGAAAAAAAAAAAAATGCGACGTTGAAACGAGTCGAGAATAAGTGAGATCAAACGGTCGAGTGTCACAAAGCGGGAACACGGTCACCCATAGGGTCGTCCATAGTCGACTAAAGGGGCCTCCGTCGTTTCTCGCATTTGCGACAAAAGACGCTGGGAAACCCCCGCCCCCACCCCACCGCTTTTCTTCTCCGACTAGAGATTCATTCCGGTGACCAACAATGGAGCTGACCACGTGGAAATTTGCAGGTTGACTCCTTCCTCTCCTCGTCTTCTTGGGACTTCTCTTCCGCTGGTCCCTGGAGACCGACGAGATAATGAGAGAGGAAGACGCCAGTCAACGTGCTAGGGAAAAATCTTGTAAGAGAGGCTGCAAGAATTCGTATTAGATGTCGATGCGACGGTTGAGTGAGAAACGAATAGTGATTCGATCTTGAAATGACGAAGCGGTCACTTTCATTTACAAACACATATGTTAGGTCTGTTCTGAAACGGCCGGAAAACTCTGGCCGTTTCTATGACAACAATTTTCGACACGCGTACTAATGTTCATTTGACTCACGTTCGGCTCTCTATTTTTATCACTTAACTTATAGATACTGACGTAACGAATTAACAAAATGACGATTGATTGAAAATTGAAAATTCAAAATTGAAACATCATACCGCATCTCGATAATGCCAGGCCACACGCTGATTTCGGGACTCGGAGAAAAATTGCAGAACTAGCCGTACCATATTTTTTGAACGGCAAAAAATTCAAAAATGTAGAAAGTATCATAGAAGCACTGGTTCAACTTTTCGCGTAGAATTATCAAACATTTTTCAATGAGATATACAAAATGCTATCATGCTAGAGAGAAATCACTAATAATAATGGCAATTATATTATTTAGTAAAGTTTAATGTCGGGAAAAAATATTGTATTTCCTTTTGTTTAAAAAACTGACGGAACTTTCCGATTATTGTCAAAGTCTATCTCAAAAACAAAGTTGAACTTGAAATGTCCTTGAAGATGAAATCCAAGGTCAAAATAAAGGTCACCATTGGGTTCCTCGTTAAAATCTACGTAAAATTTGAGCTTGAATATTTGTTTACAACAAAATCCCCGAAATGTCCAGTGGTTTTCATACCTTTTTTCTCACCCTGTATATAATTATAAATAGATGTATATGTTCGCTCGTTCATGAATATAGTCGACTACACGGTCTCACCTGGCGCCTTTTTTGGCCTGAATGCAAACAAATTTTCTATGGAGCCCTCTCGAGAAAACCGCTCGCTCCATGGATCTCAAATAAGAATCTAATTTTCTCCCTCGACGACACAAAACTCAGGGAATAAAGGTGAAAAAGAAGAAGCAAAAAATAAAAAGAAGGATGGACGTAGCGCCGCCTTTTCGCAGTAGCAAACGCGTAAGGAATCGAGTACACTCCTGTATGTGTCCAACGCAGCGAGCACAATGTTATTATAGTTACTGTAATAATAAGAGAGGTGGAGAAATTGAGACGTCAAGCAGGGAGGGCAATTCATTTGGAAAGCGCGTTCGACACGCTGGCATTCCGAAGCATCTCCCTGTCTTTCCACACTACGCGTATACAGATATACCAGACAAACACGTTTTTCTCTACAATAGTTTGGGTTTTTCGTCACGCCGGGCACCGCGCCACTGAAACGATCGACGCGATAATAAATCTGTTCCTCGCGATTTTACGATATTACACGTGTACAGGGTCACCTGAGAATTGTTAAATACAAAATGTTTAATAAATGTTTCATAAAAATAATAAAACCTTATGAGGAAATTGTTTATAAATATTTGTTAGTACAATTATTTAATTTTTTAACAGTTTCGCTATTTTTACATTTTTCAACATTTTTTTTTGAATATTTTTCATAGCGTGTCATTTTTTAAGTTTTTTTCTTCTCTCATGCGTGGGTATTTTTTCTTAGAAGTTTTCTAAGAAAATATACCCACGCGTAAGTAGGAGTTGGTCGGGAAATCATGAGTATTTTTTTTTCGTTTACTGAATCGCGCTTTTTTTTTTTTTTACTTTTGATAAAAATGTAAGTCATTCATTGGCTTGGTATTTCGTGCACTCAACCGGTGCAATTCTAATTTAATCTTAACCGATATTTTTCTTCTGGAGATTTTTTTTTTTGATTGGTTATTAAGAGTGATAATTATATTTTTCCTCGAAAAACCAAAAACAATTAACAATCTTTTTTTTTCGGGTCAACCGAGTTGCCAAAATTAATACTTTCGTACATAATTTCAGTAATATCAACGTCAATCACTAATATTTTATTATTTTATATTAAATCTATTTTTATTATATCATATTCAATGATTACACACATAATTCAATTATTTAATTTTTACCCCTGAAATTCGATAATCAACTTTATTAATGTACAAATAAATTCCCAAGCAATTTTCAAACATTTTTACTAATTTCTTCGAAATAAAGATTTTTCAATGAATAATGAAAATACTATTATTCCAAAAATTCATTTTCTCAAAAATTATTGTCACATATAAATACACACAGGAAAGAAAAATATTGTTTTTTCTCGAAAATGAAAGGTATACTTTTTTCTTTTCTTTTGGACGTCAATTTTCAGGCCACCCTGTATATATATATATATTTATATGTATATAAATGAACGTCGCTCGTTTCTCACATCGTAATGAGTTTCTAGCCAGAAAAACGGTGAAATGCAAAATCTACGACCATCGTTCGGATACTTTTTCAAAAGGTGTATACGTACTAACGATTTTTCCACGAAATGCGACACGCGTTCAGGTGCGTCAGGTTGTGGCAATGAATTATGCACGGTTTTCGTCTCGTCCTGGGGAGCCGGACAAAACCTGGAGGCAGTAAGAGCACGTACTTGATTATTGGGTCGTTGTTTGGTCCTTTTATTACTGACAATGTTCAAGGTTTGTTTGCCGGTGTTTAAAACGTGACGAAGGTTATGGTTTATCAGGGGGAAGGGAGCATGGTAGGGGCGATTAATAATTGATAAATATTCGTATTTTTAAATCGACGTAACACGATAAAAAGTATAACTGGTTCGAAAGATTTCAAGGACTCGAATGGGATTTAGAATAAATCGAAATGTTTCAATTTTTTTCAATACCATTTTTTTTTTCTTGGCTATATTTGAAACTTCGGATTTTAATTACGATGCAAAATGAAGGTTTTATAAAAAAAAAAAATAACAATTGAGCGACTGAGAGGACATTAGGTACACAAAAATCCCAAAAAATATTGGCCTCTACAGAAGTTTTTTAAATCAATGAAATTTGCGGAAAATATTGATACCGTCGCGTTATTTCAAGGTTGTACTTTTCCAAACTACCGGAAAAACGTCTTGCCTCAATATCCCATTTTCATGAATTTAAAAAATACCTAAACATGTTGGAATTTATACAAGATTATTGTAATCAGTAAATTCGTGTAAAAATTCATTTTGGCTTCATATTTGAATTTTGTACTACCTAAAAAATTCTAGAAAAAACATCTTGCCTCAATATTTAATTTTGATGGTCCAAAAAAAATAGGAAAAAATGTCAGATCCTACAAAAGTTTCTTCCGATCGATGAAATTCGAGTAAAATTTTCGTCCTGCCTCAATATTTCACGAATTGCTTTATTATCAGCTGACTGGGGAGAACGATGAATTCGATGTAGGCAGATTTCGAAGTGGCGATTATTTGAACGACGCGAGACCGATTTTTCTCGGTAAAACGCTCGCGCATGCCCCGAAAAAAAAAAAAATATCCATAAATCTTCGGGCGATTCTGGTCGTCGTTTGCTTCGTCGTCGGCTCGGATGAAAACGCGAGCTTTTGGCCCGGGTCCACACCAATAGAGCAGGACAATGGGAGCCCATCCGAACAAACTTCTCGCTTTATAGGAGAATTTTCTGCTCAATAAAATGTGACTCGTACGGGATGTACGAGTTGCGCGCGAGCGCCCGCGAGTTTTCGGCCTCGAGAGCACGTTCCCTCGCGAATGCGACACACGCCGAACAACGACCAGCTTTTCTATGGACTTTATGACATGGCGCGTATCGTCCAGTCAAGACGAATGGCCGTTTGTGCGTCATGAAACGAATCCAATTTTTTTTTTTTTCGGTGTTCTTCCGTTTCAACCATTTTTTATTCTGTTTCGTCTTACTTTCCAAAATTTCAACTGGATATTTATTCGAACCCAATTTATTTCAAGGAAATTTGAATTCCTAAAATTTTGATTTTACAATAATGATTATTTTTTTTTCAAATTTAATGCTGCATTCGATCGAGACTGAGAAAAAAAAGCTATCTCGAACGCCCTCCTTATAGTGGTACAGCGATATTACACAATGTTTTTGTCCTTCTTGAAAAAAAAAAAAAAAAAAAAAAAATACGAAACTTTTTTACAAATATCCGAAAATAATATGAATCATCATCTATTCTCAAAAATCAATAACTTTCGAACGATATTTGTATATGAAACAAACAGTTCAATTGACTATTTTTTAGACAAATAATACCACCACATACAAAAAAAAGTATTTAAAACATCTACGTACTAAATATGAATTATTTATTCATCAATATTTCGAATCAAAACAAATATATTATTTACAATTTTTTATAAAAAAAATCATCATTCGTGCCTAATTATCCGAAGAAACAAAAATTCTTAAAGCCGTACGACATACACGAAAAAAGAAATCCTAAAATTTGCACGTACCCGTTTCTTCTTACTCCCCGTAAAAAAGGCAAAGCCGAAGAATTTCTTCACGCGCAAAAAAAATTAAAAAGAAAATGTAATATTTATTTGAAAAGACAACAAGATTATTCATTTTCCCCCTGCCCTCCCCATTTCTCTCTGTCTTTCGATCATCGTACTACATAAGTTCTCGCGATGAACGAGCTCGGCGCTCATCGGGGAATATTATTAGTTACATTTATCCCGCGAGAGTTGCGCGCGCCGGAGCAACTAAAAATCCTAATAGTCAGCATTACGAATAACAGGTACATCGGAAGGGCGTGCCTCGAGAACTCGCGGGCTCTAAAAGTGCCGACCGGGTAATAACTCTATTGCCACTGCCGAAGTATAGAGCAGTATAGTTGAGCCCTCTTTAGCTCTATATATCCTCTTTCAACCACCCCCCCTCCCTCTCCGAGCCCCTTTTTCCCCTTCTCGCTCTCTCTGTCTTTAGCTAGTTACACATAACTCAAGGCGATCTGTTATACCACGAGAAAGTAAAATATCGCGTTTCGCGAACGACTCTGCGCTCTGGTCAGCCACAGACGCGCTGAAACAACGTGCAATTAACTTAAACAATTGCCTAGAGCGTCGTAAACAAAACTCGCCAGCGAGGAACTGACCGATGTGCGGATATATATATAAATATGTGTGTGTGTGTGTGTGTGTGTGTGTGTGTGTGTGTGTGGGTATATATATAAACGTGGACATAAAGACAAAAAAAAATCAAGATGGTGAAAGAGCCTGCCACTCGTTATATGCCAAATGGAGAAAATTGTAACAATAAAAACGAGCAAATAAAATAATCGAACTTTAGCGAGTACTCATTATCGTAATTTCCATCAAACAATACTCAGAATCACCATTAATTTTCAACGAGCCTGCCACAGCCCTGCAATGTTTTTACTTATCGTTAAGAGGACGAGTTATAATAGAGAATGAGCAAAAAAAAGTGTACTTGACAATGAAGAATTTAGTCGGATGTTCTTGGGTAATGGATATTTAGAAACAATTTTTCAGTTCGTAGTACACGCGATTTTTACGCTGTGAACGTATATTACATTTATAGTCTATTGTACGAAATTCATTTTTTCGTCCTCGGAGAAATAAAAATTGAAAAAAAAAAAAAAAAAATAGATATAATCGCTGAAAGGCGTGGATAAAAAAATGGTCTTCCTAAATCATATTCTTCCAATGAGAACTCTGGCTGGACCACCTCTTGTTTAGTCTTTTGGTCCCTGGTACGCACGATGGAAGTACGAGAGCTTCGAAATGGGAAATAATAAATCGATTATAAATCGATAATAAATCGATACGAGTGATCGTTTCTCGCCGCGATTCGTATGATCGTATAATCTTATATCTATGTATATATATACGTGTATGTACATAGATATACATGTACCATCTTCGCATATTCACGAAACCGAATATATCTGTATCTATCGCGTTCGGATCTCGCGAAATATTAATCGATTAGTTCGCACGGAGTTCGAGATCTCCGGGTTACGCCTACGAACTCTCAACTTTCGGAGTCGAAACTCAAGCTGCTCGTATCCGCAGTAGAAACAATAATGAAAAAATTCCATTCGATCCCCTACCCGTAAGCTTCATCTCCAAAAGTTATTGGATTTGAGGTCGATTGATTATTTTTCACAAAAAAAAAAAATAATAATAAGTAAATATTACTTTATGAAAAAAAGTTTCGAATTTTCAATTTTTTTTAATGAAAAAAAAAATCAAGTTCAAAGCGACACTCTTGTGCGAATTTAAAAATCGAAATTCGAAATTCGATGTATATCGTGATATGAACTCGCAGAGAGAGGCGTTCACGATGACGATAGAGAGAATATAGCGATGTCAATTATCCCGATTATTTATGCTCGAAGTTGGTACATCTCGTGTTTTGTACGGGGAACGTTGATTTTATAGTACAGTGTAAAGTATTGTATAGGATAAAGGTACACACGGTGTAAGGGTTTATAATGGCCGGTGCCATTAAATTGGAGGCTTTCAGTTATGTTTTCTCGCTCGGGTTTGGCCATTCGCGCACTTGTTGGCGCCCACGGACTCGCGCTGCGATCGCGAGATTCCGTGCCATCCGTCAAACGCGTTATACGATCGAACGTTTTTCCTCGACTGCTGTTATAACTGAAATAACACAGTTGTGACAACGCCACATACCGCATAGTTGGGTTTTATCCACCGAGATAAAAAAAAAAGCAAATCTAAGAGATCGGAGGAGTCTGTGATTCGTTAATAAAAATTCTATCAATGATGACGACTTTTTATTTTATTATTATTCGTTTGGGAGTTGCGTCCAACGCGGAAAAAAACGGATATTCGTCGTTTTGGTATATTAGGCGCGGTAAAAAGAAATCCATTATTTCGTGGAGTCAACCAATCGCAAAAGTTTGTAAAGTACGAAATCTCATATTTCTAGCGCCATCTGGGGTAAACGGATCGGACTTATAGACCGCGAGATACGGATAACTAAAGCCATTTATTGGAAAAATCATGGATTTATTTTTACTACACATTTCTACTTGGTCTTCGAATTATTGTTTTCTTTCGGAACGCGATGATCAGAATGGAGGAGGATGGCTTTCAGCGCGGACTTTCCGGCTTTTTTAAGCCATCACTGACACGCGCACCGGGTCCTCGCATTCGCACTTTTATTATTATTCTCCGATGCTTACACCTGCTCACGATTCGCAGTCAAGTCCGAATGGCAAGGACCAGTCATTTCTCTCTCTCTCTCTCTTTCTCTTTCTACCGTTACATGAAATCTTATCAGCCTGTATCTCCTACGAGCTGAACGCGAGGGCGCCCTTAATTTCGAGCGTCGCCGATCCGCGTCGACTAATTAGGAATTAGCCTTCGCGTCTCGTTCACGACCGGATCCGGCATCGACATTGTATCGCGATTACACGCTGTTATTGTCGCATAAAAAAATGTCCTGTTCGAGTTTGAATTCTCCTCATTTTTTTTTTACACTTATTTCGCGGGTCATTGAACTTAGCCGGTACTGAAGTAAGCGGTCGTTTAGCTGCGCAAAAACACCAATGCGCAGCTAAACGTTTCGAACGTTCTACCCAAGAAATCGAGGGAAAGAGAAAGGAACGGAAGTAGAATAGAATTAAATAGTTTTTTTTTAATTTAACTATCAATTGTGAATACCCGATGAATCGATTCGTATTGGGTTTCGGGATGGTCTTCGTCCCTTGCCGATGAATTTCGTTAATCGGCAATAAGGAAGACGTCATCGGTCCGTGATGAACGGGTCTTTCCACACATTTACCCCGTCTTAATTGCCGATCTGTTGTTCCAACCCTGTTATACCGCATTTTTTTCCCGATTACTTTTGCCGAACGTAATAATGATAATAACGAAGCGCAGTGGATAAAGAAGAGACGACCTTTTCGTAACAAGGCGTAGCGAGGATGAGTTACGAGTATCGAGTCTTTCCCTTTTTCTCTCTCTCTCTCTCTCTATCTTTCTCTGTCTATCGAATCGATGGTACCCGGTGAATGGACACTGAAAACGAGGGAGAAAGAAAGGGAGAGGTAGGACAAGAATGAGAGAGTAGCAGCTAAAAAGAGACCAAGAAGAAAAAGGAGTATGAAACAAGTAGACTGAAAATAAACGAAAGAGGACTTGTTCAAGAGTGAATGAGAAAACGAAAGTACGAATGGAGAATAAAGAGAGAAAGTGTTAACGCGACATCAAGTGCTTTTTGTGAAAGTCTACTCGCGTGTCATTCTACGGAGGTTATGAAAAAACGTTTCCTTCCCCTGCCCCGAAATGAGGAGTTGTACGAAAATGGACCCAAAACACCGTATTGTTTCAATCAAAACCGTACGCCAAATTTCGATATACCGCATTGCTTAATTATCTTAAAATACATTTTTTAAGTTATCCATCCGCTGTTCCGTTATTAAAATGAAGAAAATTCATATCAGAGCTATGATTTATTATCCCGATAAGGAAAAAAAATATATATATTGCGCTGGAGTTAAACCGAAATCAAATCAAGAAAACCATGGATTAAGAAGAAATTCGGGAAATCCATTACGAAAGCCTCCATTTACGTATTGTACGACGAAAAAAAAGGTAGCTTTTAAAATGTGGAGATAATCGAACGGTTGGAAGAATCTACTTATAGAAATGACATCGAAAAACTAGATTATTGATAAACCAAGGATATTAAGAGCAGAGAAATCTATATAAGAAAACTAATAATAATATATATATATATATATATATATATATATATATATTTCTTTTCTTTAGACCGAGAACTTTTCCAACATATCTCGTATGCAACGAGCAAAGATACAAAGTCAAACTGTATTTAAACTACTGACATTGGTGGATGGGTGGGCGGGTTACGCAAATCCAATACTTCGAGTGGTGACCGCTCAGCCGACCACCCGGTCCATCACCGTGTTTAAAAAAAATGTATGTTCTAATTTTGATATTACCTTTCCATCCAGCTCTTTTACAATGCTCAAATATCTTTGAAATAACTCGGTCCCACACAAATCATTTGAAAAAAATATTTGTGTAGGGACAGGTAATTTTGAAGACGTTTAACTTCAAGTATTATCCGCGTAAGAGCCAGACAAAGGGAGGCTATATATATATATATATATATATATATAAATTCGAAAAAAAAAAATCGAAAAAAAAATCTCCAGACCATCGATAGCTATTTCTATACGAAAGTGTACCTGCCTTGCCTTTGCTATAATACGTACATACACAAATACACAAATATATGCATATACGCGTGTGTTCGCGTATTTGTGTAGGCATAAATATATTTACGTATAAATATATATATTTTTGTGAGCGAGAGGGAACCGAGCGGTTGAGGGACGGGGAGGAAGGAACAAATGAGTTCGATGAGTTACGGCTCGTCGTAAATCTCGAGCTAATGGCTGCCTAAACGCGAAACCTGCTGGTTCTTCGGGCCCGCAACGTTATCCCCGCGACCGAGAAATTTAATAATCCAACTAATGGGCTCCGGCGCGTTCGACTATCGCGGATGCACACGTATACGCCTATACACACGCCAGTTTCAACGTTTACACGAACGAAATTACTGACGATAGACATTTCGGCGTATTGCAACGGGAGAGACAAAGAAAAAACAAAACGTTGGCTGGACTTACGTGGAAGTCAGTTTCGTTAAGCCTTACCGACGGCAATTTCGAAAAACGAACGACGCAATGAACGGTAAGGACATTGTCGTAACGACCCAATTGGATTCTCATACTCGTTGGATTTTTAAATTGGCATTCCCCGTTGGAATCCTATTTTCTTTGTAAGGGATTTTTACGTTTTCTAGCAGAATTTGATGACCGGATGATGATGGGATCTTGATGGATCATCATCTATTACGTATGGTGAATTTTACAAACTAAATAAATAGATATATTAAAAAAATGATTGGATTTTGAAAAAAGTGCAATTATTGACTTCGAAGAAAATATAAATTATTTGAAAATGTTAAGTACTCGACCAATGTAAGGCTCAGTGCCTAATAAAGCCCACGTTTTAAATATCCAAAATTACAAAGTCAAACGGATCGAGCTCTCATCATCGAGTGTCTAACTTTGAATGGCCGCAATTTTCATAGCTACCGCCGCGCTGTGGCGAACCCAAACAAATTTGCAGTCGATAGAAGGCAGCCCGTGTGATCCCACGTAGCCGTTTATTCAATTTCGACGTACAAAAACTTTCGAAAACAAAAAATGTTTTTTAATATTACTTAGTGAATCTATATTTTTATTATATGTAGTGGTTTATCGGCACTATACATGCTGTTATCAAAATTTAAGTTTCAAATTGGATGACTATATATTTTTAAAATTTTTTGTGAACGAAGTTGCAACGGGCATGACCGTATTAGGAATAGTGGTCTGAATAAGGTCCAGAAGACGCTTTTTTTTTAAAATGCTTATTTATTTTTTTAAAATGCTTATTGTTTCTTTTTTTTAAAACGCTTATTGTTTATTGTTTTCTAGCGAACATTGTTTTCTGAACCAAAATTATTATCAATACGTTGTTTATTAAATAAATGAATAAATAAACATTTTTATTTTATTTTAACATTCGTATTTTTTGTTGTACTTAAAAACAAATAAGGTGGCTTTTACAAAGGGCAGGTATTTTAAAAAATCGTATTGAACGCCGTCACTAATAGTTGTGGGTAATTATCCTTTGTGATTAATGAAATTACTCTTTGATACATCGTGACAAGTACCGGCTCACGTGCAAGTTCTGCTTCAACGCGCTAGGTGTTTTCTTTGTGACCTTTTATGATAAGAATGATCAAAGGACGTTAATATGAAAACAATGCAGAATCCCGTTCGATCGCAATGTGGACATCCAATGTGGGGTGGACGTTCAATGTCTTCAACGAATCCCTTCAGAAATCTAGCTAGATTTTGGGACTCCCCAATACATTTGAATGGGTTTGTCGCGCTCTCGAGAGAATTACCAGACGACATTTTTTTTCAGGAGATTCAACAAATCCCGGTTGAAAATTTCGTGTTGAAACATCTCAAACGACAAAAATTGGGAAATAGTGCCGGAATTCACTCTATATTTCCCTATCGAATCCCCATAGAGATGTATCAAGATCCAGGGTCCAAAAATTCCTACTCGAGGATCCGATTTCGTTCTTTCAAACGAAAGTCCCATCTTATTCAATCTTTTTAACGGATACGCGAGTCGTCCCCTTCGAAAAACCGGAAACGGGGTAAATAGGCCGATCGTCACGGAGCGTACGTTCGTAATAAGCGAACAAAAAAAGTTCGCGATCCTTTCAGCGAATATTCGACAATATTTATTGGTGGAGGAAAAAAAGTTGGGTGTGGATATTTGTTTACAACGCGATAATTTTCGGACTGAATAAATTATACGCCCTCTGGCAGGCGGTCGTATCGAGTTGTTTTTTTTTAATCCCCGAAAGATGCACAGGTGAGAGCGTGTAGAAGCAAGAGTGGCCGAATAATCTCGATACCATAAAAAATAAAAAGATCGTAAAATGTTTACGTTTTTTTTTCCCCACAAAATCCGCAGCTGGCATAATTTTTTTATGATTTTTTTTCCCCACGGTCGTCGCAAGGGTGCTTTGTTCTTTAAAATCCACGTACACACGGATCTTCGGCCCGTATAAATTATAGAGGGCGCATACTTCGACGATGCTTATACACGCCCGAAAAAACACCGAAAAACTGGTCGCAATAAATATCGCGTAATATTTCGGAAAGAGTTCGGCCTTTTAATGGGCCTCTTACGACCGTTATTAAATTATAAATTATGACAATCTTGTCCGTGCCATTTAATGAACCTGACGTTTTATGCTCGCCGTCAATATAAGCCCGCTATAGTCCGACACCTAGAGAGCCCGCGGCGTTGCTGCCGCGTTTCTGCGGCTCTCGGATTCGACCCTATACGTGCCTACACGCACGGAAGTAACTCTGCCTCGGTATCTCTGATACTGAAAGATTTTCAAAAACATACAGTCCCCAAAACAGGCGAAGGACGAATACGACAAGAAACGTCTTTCATGGATGATATCAGGTCCCTATAGGGATTTGATGGGGCAGCTGTACATAGAAACTTTACATTGGAATCCAAGCAGATACATCGCTGTTCGAAATTCACAAAAGAAGTATCAACGTTGTTTTTAAAATTGCTTATTTGGGATTTTTTATTAAAGACATTTTTTAGGCTCCCAAAG
This sequence comes from Ophioninae sp. A BG-2022a, assembly GCA_030523105.1. Taxonomy (NCBI): domain Eukaryota; kingdom Metazoa; phylum Arthropoda; class Insecta; order Hymenoptera; family Ichneumonidae; species Ophioninae sp. A BG-2022a. Next base: position 29,725 of record JAPYZI010000841.1, read on the forward strand.
ATTTTTTGGATTTGTTTTTCCTGTAGAATTTTCAACCAAAGGATTCATTTAAGTGACGACGAGAATTGATTTTCAAGATACACTTTCTCGAGGTGATTAACATTTTTTTGAGCATAACTCATTCTTTTTAAATATCTATTCATATTCGGATCGTCGAATGAATCCGTCTAATGAATACAACGTACAGAATACGATAGACTCCATTAAGGATCCTTTAAGATTCTGTCAGATAACGTAGAAATCTTATAGGATTAAAATTGGATTCGTACATTGGATTCCTCTGAGGAATCCCAATTAGAATCCAATCGACAGTCCAGTCGTTTTACTATGAAAAATCAAATGAAATCTCTACAGTGCCATCTCCATTAAATCAGTAAAGGTAGCTATCAACCTTCCAACGACAGTCTTCAATATTTCATCCCTTTATCTGGTTTATTTATTTATCTGGTTTCTAGAATGATCTTGATGCATCGATCTCATTGATCCAACGTTGATTTCGATAATTTTGGGACCTTGATGATGACGGAATATAAAGGCTGATTTTATCGCTGTTTTTATTGAGACTGATCGATCCAATCTTTCAATCTACGATTTTTTCAATCTTCACGTGGATTTTAGAGATTTAACGAAGAATCGATTGACGAAAGGCCCTTTTAGGGCTTGTCGATTCAGCCAAACGATTCCGGATTATAACTGGGGCTGCCATGAGTTTTCATGCGCTGTTGGCGTTCGTGTAACCTTTTGATAGACTCTTTATCACCCGAAGGGAAGATCGTAATACAACGCACGCGCTCCTCGATCCCGAGAACAGTGAATATCTTTTTTACAGCCTGTCCCGATGAGCGTCCCGCGAGTAACTCCTCCTCGGCGCCTCCGTCTCTCTTTCTCTTCTGCTATCCCTCTATTTCTCTTTCTTTCCGTTTCTCGCTCTCTCTCTCTCTCTCTCTCTCTCTCTCTCTCTTTACGTCGTTTCGTCTCCTTTTTCCTCCTCCGTCTACATCTTCGCACCTTCAAAACTCCGGACGTGGTAATGATCATTCTGAACGACTTTACGACTTCGTATATGTATATACGTATGCATATGTCCCTTACGTATACAAAATCGTTAGGACGCGAACGTAGATGATCGCCAACGAGCCCAGTCGTTATCGATATTACACACTTTCTCACGAAATCCTTGTTATACGATCATTACGGGGAGGAAACCTTCGGAAACAACATTTCCATTGGTCCTCGGAAAAATTGCTTCGATAAACTCAATACTCATATTTCGGCGCAAAAATTTCGCGGTCAAACGATTTTATGTCAAACGATTTTATGTTGGGCTTAAATAACTTTGTTTTCTCAATTGTGCATCGTGTGCATTCCAAGTGGATACAAAAAAAATCAATGGGGTTAAAAAATAACGGCTAACTCGATTTTTTAAAATTGAAAAATCGAAAATGTAAATCAAATAAAAATAATTTATATTTCTATCTGATCGATTTGTAAGATTTTTTAATTACTCGTTATTGTTAATCGCTGTTTTCCAACCTATGCGAAGTTCGAATTGTTTTTCGATTTTTCGTTTTTCTTATTGGTCGTTTCAAATGTTACTTTTCAATCGTTCGTTATTCCTAGTCGTTCTTTTTTTTTTCTAATTTCAAATTGAATTGTTATTTTTTTATTGTTATTTTCAACCCTGTTTTTCATTATGATTTTTCGTCGTTCGTTATGATTATTCTCGACTTTCTTCATAACTCATTATTCGTTCAATTCAGTCATGAGTAATTTTCAAAATTCCTTTTGTAACATTGCGTCCGTAGTTTTTTTTTTGTTCATTTTCCCAGTTAATTTTCGTTTACTCAGTTTTTATGGTATTTGTTGTTATGTACTTATACAATATTTGAAAAAATCGGAATGCCAAAAAATTCTCGAAAAATTCGTGATTACTAGAATTACAAAAAAAAAAAAAAATACTAATTATTAACAAGCTTCGTATCGATCTCGCTCGAACGCTCTCGGTCCGCCGAATCGTATCTACGTCACATTCTTTCATCACCATATAAGTTTTATTTCGACAGTACCCGGCATGCACGCATACGATTCCCGAAAACGCGTTCCTCTTCTTCCCACGTGGAGCCCCGCAGAGACTCGCACCACGACTCTTTATTAGTCGTCAATCGTTTGTTCAACATTCCCAAAAAGCCCCGTAAATGTTGGACGATCTGATTTACTGCGGCGAGAGCGAGACCGCGCCGATTTTTTTTTTTTTCTTTTTTTTATCCTTTTCTTTCTCTACTTTCTCGATGATCCCAAAGTGGGCAACCTTTTTTCAGTCCCGTCCGGGCGGTTCGTAATTTGAGAAAAAGGGAGAATTTGTTTCTTTTTTACGGACGAAGAATTTGTTTCGCTCGTGACAATGAGAAATGTGGAAATTAAATGTCGTCCAAATTGTTTATTAATTGGTTCGTTGATCTTTCTTTCGGAATATAATCGATCTTGTAAAATCACGACGAACAATCTTTCTCAAAAAAATATATTATTCTCATTTAATATAATCTTTAATATTGTCTTTTCAAAGAAAACATAAAAAATCATGTCAAATATGAAAAAAAGATTAAAATACTAATAGATAATATCGTATAAAAAGTTGAGATTTTCCTGAAAAATGTTCTTATTATTTAATTGTAAATTTATTAGTCTCTTAAATTCTTTTTTTCTGGTTCTTCGATCACGTTATTGTATTCGTTAATTTATTAATTTGTTAATGATTGGAAGAAGGTGGCTTTTTTTAGTATACTTTTACTTTTAAAATGTTAATAAATAATAGCAGCTTTAAAAAAAAGAAGCATTGACTAAAAATTGTAAATTACCTTGGAAGTAAATTACTTTAAGAATCAAAACAATTACTGAATAATTGAAAACCAACAAATTATTAAATCTATATTTGGCATTATAAATTTGTATTTATACCTTGCAAATAGTTGATTTATTGGTCTGTTGATTTTTATTTCAAAATATAGAACAACGTAGTATCGAGACAAGCTTCACTCTAACTACTGTGCACAAAGTCTAAAGAGATGCCTTGTTTCGTTTAGCCTCGGCAATTGTCCGTCATTATTGGAAGGACAAATGGCATCTCATTTGTCCTTCCTCGGGACTTCAATTGTTCACCAGTATTTCGATAATTATATATATATATATATATATATATATATCCATCCAATTCGTCACAGTGGATAGCCCTTCCGTTTTATAAGTTGGCGGAGGTTTCAAGAGGAGAAAAAAAAAAGAAAATCCTCAAACTGCGGTGACCAAAGAACTCGAGCGATGTAAAGCTTCGTGCAGAGATGCCGGAAAACCGAGTAAAGCCGTAAACGACTAGTTGAAATTCTTGGAAACGATGACGAAAGAAAGAAACGGGGAGAGGTCAAGAAAAAAAAAAAAAAAGCCGAAGATCGAGTGCACACTAGGATTAAAAATAAAATTGACTCGAATTGAAAAAAAAATTCTCGTAAAATTCCTCCATTCTTCTGTATTAATGCCGCTCTCGAAGCGAACAATTTATTGATCCCGGGATATCGAAACGTCAAATGAAAAAAATGAAAAAAAAAAAAAAAAAAAATTAAAAAAAAAAACAAAAAACCTCGCGATCAGCCATTAGACGAAAACTGTAATAAGTGACAGGGCACGCGCTTCGATCGAAGATAAATACAACAGCGTCGATAACTTCGGAAAACGTTCGGCCGGGAATTTGTGGAATGGCGATTTGTATCAGGGCTATACATATACACGTGAAAGAACTTCCAGTCGAGTCACGGGACCAAACGATCCGTTGTCGATCTCCCTAATGAAGGATCCTCACTCGATTCTCCTACGATCTTTTCTATAGGCAGAGAAATTCATGGGGGAACGGGGGTTGGAGGAAGAAAAAAAAAACGATGAGGAGTGACAGCATATACGTCTCGTTAGAACGAATCCATTCGTGTTAACGTGTGTCCCCTTTGGATCGTTACGCAACGCGGAACATTCCGTGAATATTCGATGGTACGAGCCCGGCTTGGTGCTCGTCCCCCCTGCAAGATTAATCCGTCGTACGTGAGGCTACGAGGTGTAAAGTAAATAATTATTTAAGCTCGGTCACGTGGGAATGTCCGGCGAGCGCTTAATTGCCCTTTCGAAGCGCGGACGGGTATGAGTCCCGAAATAAAAAAAAAGAAAAAAAAAAAAAACACGAAACGTAAAGAAAAACGACACGTTCGAATGTGACGCACCGCGCTGATTTGATCAACGTAAAATTGACTCGTCAGCCGATAAATATTTATGAAAATGCTTCGATGTATGTGTGTGTGTGTGTGTGTGTGTGTGACTGTGTATATATATATATTTATGAAGATGTATAAAGACATACATAGTCACTTCATACACGTTCCAAAAATATTCGTCGTATCGTCACTTATCACATTAAAAAACGCTTTATCGACTTATGGGGTGATAAAAACGTTTAAAAATAATAACGCGTGTTTGCCTAATAATTTTAACAAAACGCAAAAGGATGTGTGTGGATTAGGAAGTGTAAAAATAATCATTTAAAAAATATGAGAGTATTTACGTAAATATATTCGTACATGTATATGTGTGAATACTCATTATTATTTATTGTATATTTATATTACTTTCCCTATTCTATTGATGTATGATATTTTTTATATTTATATTAATATATCGCATGTCATCTGTTTTTTTTGCAATTTTTCTAGTGCAAAAGGAGGACATGTAAAAAAAATCGTAATTTTTAAAGAATACTTGTATTTGCGTTCGTCAGGTTCATACACATTTTTGTTATTGTATGGTATATATTTATTTGTGTATTTTTTATAACTTTATAAACGTACTATATTTTTTATAAATTAAAACGTCGTTTATACGTTTGCACTTAGACTTGTTACACCTTTTGTAATTTCTATGGTTTCAACGTATACTCTTAGAGGTTTTCATCTATTATGCTTCCCGGTAAAACCTACGATGATTATCCATATTTGAAACGTTTTTATTTTATTTTTAAAGATTTTACGTTTATATTCGATTTTTAAAGAACAAACAAATACTCAAAAAAAAAAAAACTTAATATTTTATATACTCATAACGAAAAAATACACATTTCGTGGTTAACAAATTCGAAGAATTTTCAAAATTGGCTTGGCAAAATTTGCTTTCAAAGACACCAGGAAATCTTTCAGGCTGGCGCCGAAAATATGAATAACGATAAGTACCTTCGGATCGCGATTTGTTTGGGACGTTGGTCAAATGGGAACTCGAGGCAGGGTCATACTTGGTTGTACACCTTAACACGCACGGATCGCGACGAGAAGGGAGTCGTATTATATCGTAGAGGGCAGAAAGGGAAGAAAGAGAGAAAGAATTGAAGAGAGAGAAAGAGAAAGAGAGAGAGAGAGAGAGAGAGAGCCGAATCTCACAGCGTGTGAAATGTCCCGATGGTTATCACGTCGGACGCTCGAATCGATACTTTATTTAAAGGTAAATTTATGGTATACGCGAGCGTCGCGGTCGAATCGTTACATTCTCGTGCCATTCAGCGGGAGATATTCTCTCCTTGCGCGAAATTTCGTTCTGTAAATCGTTCTTCCACACTGTTGAACAAGAATTCCGAACGTGTGCGTATTTATGTATGGGAAAGAGGAACTTCGAGGACACTCGACTTCGAAGACCGTCTCAGAAAAGGCTGAACGTCCTAATAGTTAAGGAATCGTTTCAGTGTGACCCTTCGAAAAATCATTGATTTTCGCGATTTTATTTTTTGACGTTGTAATAAACTAATCGGTCTGGTTTTATTTTTACTATTAAATACATTCATGCCGAATATATAATGATTTTTTTTACGTTCATTTATTCAGTATACGGAGATTTTTTTGAATTCGACAAAATGACGGCGGTTTGAATAAAAAGTATCGAATTTTGCCCTCTTTCGATAGTTTTTCGTAAACAGAAATAGGGAGATATCAAAAAAATAAATGCTTTCTTAGCGCGATATAGAATGACAATTTTTTTTTCTCGCAAGATAAATAAAGGGGAATCGGGAAAAATCTCGAGACTTTGCTGTATACAAATATGAGGGAAGGGTGCATCTCATAGTCGCTAGGACGGAAAGTCACCGTGGTGAAGTTGTTCGCGCCTCTCGTCCATGAAGACTACTTTACGGGTGTACGGACGAACGAGCGGGAGCAAAGGACGCGAGGAACCTCCAGAAATTTCTGAGCGGTAAGCGTGTAAGCCCCCCCGCTGTTTATGAGTACGGAACGACCGTAAAAAGTCGCCTGCTGAACGACTCTACGAATGCCACACCAACTGATCCTGACCCACGTAAAAGAGAGAGAAAGAGAGAGAGAGATTACGAGAAAAAAAGCCACACGAGAGCTCTTCGTGCTGAACAGCGATGACGAGCTCAAAAGCCACTCGAGAGCAGCAAAAGACAGATCGAAAGTCTCCTCCCTGTCCTAACCTCCGCTCTTTTCTGGAAGCGACAAAACGCGGCTCATCCGACCAATGAAAATCCCATTAAGGAATTTACGCGGAAAGTAATATTCGGAGTGAAGTGAAATCGTACGAAGCGCAGTGAAACACCGATTTTCTAACCTTTTTTCCCCCCACTTTGTCTACTGGTTTTTTCGTTCAAAGTACCATTTTCGGAAAAATCTACCATCGAAGTTAAAAATGTCTCGAAATTAATGAAATCAATGCAATATTTTATTTACCGTGTACACAATTTTTAATATTGATAATAGTTAATATTAGACGGTATATATGCAACTTGCATTCAATAGTAACAAATAAAAATAAGTAGTAATTAAATTACTGTTACCTCATTTTTTGAGGTTACTCAATGCCTTTTTACGTAAAGTACTAATGGGATTCGTTAAACGTATGGTCCCATCGTTTGGCAGCCCTCGAGCTTTCCTCCAAGTGGTAGAAAATCGGGACCTCACTGTAACGATTTATTTGTGACGAAATAAAAATATTTTATCTCGAGGAGATTTTTTATGATTGGTCATAAAAAGTATGATCGTTCGAATATGATTTTCGGATTAAAAAAGAAAACACAGTTGAAAAAAAATATTCGCGTGGGCGTAAAGTGCATCGAATCGCTTTGCATTAATTATTAACATTGATAAATATTGTTGGCTCTCAAAAACGAGCGATGGAATTTTATTAGACTCTTCAAAATTTACGGCATTTAATTTTTTTCAAATTAGTTTTTCATATTTTTGATAAATCGAATTTTTTTTTGCATCCAAGGGTTCCTCCAATTTTTATTCGAAGCTCTGCGAAAAGAACATTTTTCTTTTCCAGGATTTTCGAGCCAAAAAGCTTCAACCTGAAGCTGGCGTTCGTTCTCCTCACTCTTTTTCGAAACCTGATGGATTTTTTTCAGTGAATTCCCTAAACACACATCTGAACGAGGCTCGAGCCTTTCAACGATGAATGTCAAACAAAACTGTGGTATTTTTTTTATCCCAGACATTGATGCGGCCGATTGAAAAATTTCAACCTGGCAATTTTCGTAAGATTCACTGGTTCTTTAGAATAACGTTTACAAAATAAACAAAAGCAACAAACATATGTTAAAAATTATGAAGTACCGTCAAATATAATATATCTCGTATAAATACACATTTAATATATTTCTCCACATATAAACAAATCAATTAAAAATATAAATTAACGAATTAACACATGAATTCATAAAATCAACTCAAAGAAAAAAAAAATATAAAAAATAAACAAAACTATTTTCGTGAAAAGTAGCAAAAAAGCAAAAGCAATTACGTACAATTTATATCTAATATTTACATATAAAATTATTCCAACATAATCAGGTGTAATTCAACGTTTTTCATTCTTAAATCCTTACGTCTCTAATATCAGCTCTCTTTCTACAACCAATTTTACAAGCATCACTTTCCTTCAAGCATATTACAAAAAATAAAAAAATATTTTTCGACGAGAGTTGAGACAAGGGGGCACGCGGCAAAAGAGCCTCCTCGTTTTTCAGTGTCAAAGCAGTGGAGAGCGTAGACTTGACGGATCAACTTTACGAGTTCTTGCGGGTAGCGCGAACCTCGCCAAACCACGAGAGATATCGGTAGCCCAACTGTAATTATGCGCTCTTGGGTCATTGCTTTCGTTGATCGTTCCACGAAAAACGATCGTCGTCCATTATAAACATTATATATATATATATATATATATAAAGTTCTATAGGAGGTAACGGAGGTCTCGTTGAGAGTCCCGGGTGAGATCGATCCTTCATGGGGATCACGTTGGTCGGGCAGACTCTCTTGTTTACATACCTCTTGGCCAAGACCGGTGCGGAATCTGAAATCCAGCGGCACTTCTGATTTCCGTTCACGGGGTTTTGGTCTCTTCCCCTCTTTTTCATTTTTGGTAACCCTCCGAGTCTTTCACTCTCCAGGACGGGTTTCGGATAATTCGGAAATTATCGCTACCGAGAGTTGCGCAATCACTTCGAAGAAATGGTTTATCAATCGATGATTGGAAAAAATGGAAAGCTGAAAGAATTGAGGAACGAAAGTGATATTTTAAAGATTGTAGGAGTTTTTCAGCTTTGGAAAAGGAAAAATTAGGAACGTCCAGGTTGGGAGGGATGATCTAGGGTTTTTGGTCGGTATTATCGGTAGGCTGAAGTTAACAAAACGGTGTCGTTGATCGAAAGTCTTTTGGGATGCAGACACGTATATAGGCGAGCTGTCGGATTAGATTAGTCGTTTCGTAAGGACGCAGACCGCACACTGGGGTCTCTCTCTCTCTTTCTCTCTCTCTCTCTCTCTCTCTCTCTCTCTCTCTCCTTTCCCCTTCAGTCGACTCGTCGTACTGGTAACCGATCCTCGGCGTTTGGGTTCTCTCCCTTCTCGAGAATCTCGCCACACCACTCAGGGTACCCCTCTTATCTCTTTCAACACGGTATATCTATACCTCGTTTGTTGCCAAGAAAAGTCACTTGGAGCGTGTCCTGCTATGCCTATCTTATCCTCTAATTAGCAGGTATACAAGACCTCGGCTGATTAGGGACAAACGTCGAACCTGCCACACTCGGGGGCCCGAACTAACCGCTATCTCCAAAACTCATTTTGCCGCACCAGCTACCCTCTCTTTTCCTTCTCCGGTAAAATCCTTTTCCGAATGTAACGTTTTCCACGACCGAGATTTATGGCTTTGGAGTGCAGGGAGAAAGAACTTTGACAGTTATTTTATTTATAAGATTCTTATTTATGGACTTGTCTTTAATGTACCGCTCGAAAGTTCAAAATCGACCATTTTTTTGTTCGTGAAAAACTGTTTTATGGAACATTTACAAAAATCTTTATTACTCACGGAATTTTTTTATTTAGTCTCATACTCTTTTCACAAATTGAAAAATAATCGGTGTCGAATCAAAATCGTGAGAAAAATCGCAAAAATTACGAAACCAAAAAAATTGTACATTCTTCTTACGATTTTAAAAAATAAAAATGTAATGTTTTGTAATAAGAATAGTAAATCGTCATTTCTAATGATCCGTAACAACAATTTATATTGAGAAGAAAAAAATGTTCGAATTTGACCAATATTTAATCCACAAATCGATAAGCAATCTCAACTGAAAATATTGTTTACAAAAAATCGTCGTATCGATATAAAACCCACATTCAGGAGGCCAAAAAAATCGTCAAACTCAGTTAAAAAATACAGTCTACATTCTCCACAACGTCCCAAAAAAAAAAAAAAAAAAAAAAACAAGTTTTTTTTACCAACCGGCCCTGATTTTCGACGTTTTCTGAAATATTTTCGACCATCCGGTTGAGGCGTCGAACCCAAACAAACTGAATTCCTATTCCGGAATAGAAGCAGTCTCAATGCATCCCAACAATTATGAAGTCTTCACGAAACTGACTTTTAGCCTGTGCCACAATACGACACGTTCACCGAGGACCGTTGACAATTCGTACTTTCAACATTCCAAAAATCCTGATCTTTCAATTCCGCTCCCCCCGCTCTCCCCCTGTCGCCAAAAGATGAGAAGAACCGCATTTCCTCCCCTCCCCCATTTTCTCACTTCGATGACGAAAGCTGGCCAAGAATTTGTCCAAACCGGACACAAAGTCTCGGAATATCGCTCCATTATTTCCTTCGTGTTTGGGCAAACTTTCCAAGCGGATCCGTTTGACGTTGCGATCGCGGACATTTGCACTTTGTAGCGTGGCATTATGAGAATCGTTTGGAATCTTGGTGGATCGCGTGCATGATCGAGAGGGGAAGAAACCAGCATCTGTGCTCGAAGAATGCCCGGGCGACTTTTGCCTCCGGGCGACAATGCGCTCTCAAAATATTTATTTTTCTCGTTGTGATCGGGACAGCATCCGGGCGAACGGTCAGCATCAATGGCCACGCTAATCTCGTTAAGAACGACAATGGAAGAACGAAATACGCGGTTTGACTTTCGAGTTAAGAGTTGCTTCGAAAATCACGAGGCCAGAAAGGAAATAGGAAACATAATAAAACGCTGCATCAATCCCTTTCAGTCAATTTTTTTTTGCTTCTCTCTCTCTCTCTCTCCCTCTCTCTCCCTTATTTTTAGTGAACGACGCTTTTGCTCATTGGCGTAGCCACCATTTTTTTCTGGAGTGAGAGGAAGTGGGAAAAACGTAACGAAGAATGAAAAAGCATAAACAATATTGATTTTAGCAAGCATGGAAAAAAAATATATATTTTAAACGTAAGAGGAACATGCTCGGCATTTACCAAAATTTTGAAAATAATTGTGCAGGTTGTGATTACCATGGAAGCAATTGCGAGCTACGATCCATCGTATTGCACTTTCACAAATTTCCCGAGCATAAGCCTCTCAAACGGTCAAAAGTACACATTTTGAGCTTTGTTTAATCTATTTTGATGAAGAAATAGCGGAGAAATTGGTTTTCGAAATTTTTCACACAAATGTACCACCAGAGCTCAAAATCTTATCGACCATCAAGAAAATT
>JAPYZI010000842.1:0-40734 GCA_030523105.1 Ophioninae sp. A BG-2022a
TTAATATCCGATAATTTTTTGATTTTTGGCAGAATTTCAAAGTCGGACCATCGATTTTCGCAAATTTTTCCATACATACCCCTTTGCGTTTTTTTTAGCCATTTTTCAAGTGGATTTTGCGGGAAAACTATTAGAGGTATCGATACGAATCCAACGCCATTATTTAAGTTAGGCAAAAACCTTTTCCAAACTCCCCAAATGAATCCCCATAGCCTACGGGAACGTTATCCTACGACCTTTTGAAATTCCGTGATTTTCAAGATTCTGGCAAAGTGGCCTGGGGAAGACGAAAAATTTTTTTTTCCGTTTTTAACCTTTCAGAAGGATGTATTTGATCGGAAATTTTCCGCTGATTACGAATCTGCGCGAGTTTTTGCCGAAAGTGCAAAATTAGACCGGGAAAATGGGAAAAACCCATTCTAGAATACTTTTTGGACATTTTCCCCTGCTGCAGATTACGGTAGCTATCGCAGCATCAGTAAATCGTATCACGAATCAATCAGGTGACACTTGATCCAACGATCTCAATACGCATATCCTACACTCGTGCGTATCAAATTTACCATTTCCTCGGTTTACGTTCATTGTATCGTTATGGTATTTCACTATTTTGCCATCTAGACGAAGCTTCATCCGTACAGCATCCACCTGAGGAAAATTATAAATCTCAGAGATCGCAAAAGCTCGTGGTACTCGAATCATTCTCCAACTCTCTCTTTCTCTCTACCCCAGTTTCTCTCTTTTTCGTGCGTTTTCCATACCGTCTCGTCATGTATGCCCGAGCCTCTCGCGCGTTGCATCGCTTCAAAGCTTCATCTCTCTTCTCGCTGTACTTCTCGTAAAGAGTGGTACTACCTAATGGTACACGAGAAGATGCGATATATACGTATATATCGCGAATGGAAGCAAAGAGGGCGCGACGTCCTCGAACGTTGGGCATCTCTTGCCCTTCCCTCTTCCATGCTGAAGGGCCTTCCATATTCTATATGTACGCCCGCGAACACGCTATTATACATAAGCGTGGGTGTTATTTCGAAGGCGTTTGATATCAAGGACCGTCCCTGAAACAACCAGGCACGGTAGCCAGCGTTGCGCAGTTACAACGGATTCTTCAAAGCGTTCCCTCGTCCCGTGTACACATCAGTAGCCAAAGAGACGACGTAACTAACACGATTTAAGGGCAGCGGAGAGAGCCAGGCTGAACCCTTTAGTCGGATGGAAATCCATGTACGGGCGCGCATACACGGAACACGTGAGAGCGTGATTGTACGATAGAGCACTTGGTAAAAACGCCAGGCGACGTGATTCTCTCTCCGGTTTTCCACGGTAGCGAGAGGGGCAGGGGGAAACTTGAAGAACAGAGCTCTCCCTTACGCTTCCACTACCCCTCTCTCTCTATCTCTCTCTCGTCGACGTCAGTGTAAAAAATTCAGTTTCTCTCTCTTTCCCTCTCTATTGCTGAATTTTTTGTTATTATTGTAATAATAATTATTATTATTGTATTATTGCTATTGATTATCACGGATGCTTTGCTTGAATTCCACGCGGGGTTTGGTTTGCTTTGGTTTATCTATCTATTTATTCATTTGATTTACTTAAGTTTGAGTTAGGGCGTCGGTTTATTGTACTCTTAGATTTTAAGTTCGATTTCCGCTATGTACTTGATATTCACAATTTTCTCCGTCGTATCATTTGATTATGCTTTATTTGCTTTGTTGATAGTTTTTTTTTTTTTGTGTTATTTACTGTATTTTTTGCCCGAAAGTCCGCTGGGGCATAATATAATATATTAATCAATCAATCAATCTCTTTCTCTCTTTTTCTCGATCTCTTCCTGTCTCTCTCTCTCTCTTTCTTCGGTCGTCTTTCTTTAACTTGCCATCTTTTTCGTCCCTCCCTCCCTCTCCTTTTTTTTCTGCCTCCCTCTCTGTCTCGTCGTCTCTTTCTTTCGGTAGGTCTCCTCCTCTCGCGGATCTGGTTCTCTCTTGGCTCTCTTGCCGGCATTAGCGGTGCAAGGGTCCTTGCTTTGACTCTACCAACTCGCAGACTCTGACTGAACGCCCCTCTACTTGACGAGTACGTGCTTCTAAGTGCATCCCGATTTTTTCGAAGCCCTTTGATTCTCCTCGACTCGACGCGCACACGTGCGTTTCACGAACTTGCGCACGCCTGTGTTTACACGTGTCTGCGTATATTCGTACATTTCCGGTTCCCATGAAATTTCGCGCGAACGAATTATCAGCTTCTCGTTGCTGATGGAACATCCTTATTCTCACGATTTACTATTCGTCTTCGGTTTACTTTCCAACGAACGTGACAAAAAAATCTTCGAATCCTATGTGCTCCGTCGATAAGTAGAAATATCGAATTATCTCCGTCGGATAAGAATTTTACGTAACATTTATCTGTTCTCCAATTTGGTTTCACGTATCGTTGAAATATATCGATGGAATAACAACACCGAGAAGAATTCTTATTAAACGTATATTTTTGATAAACTATCTTGCTCCTATTAATTATGGGTTATGTAGTAATTAATTCAAGAAGTTTTCACCCAGAAAATTTTCCTGCTCTTCGCATTTTACCAATTATTGAAAAAAAATGAGTATCTTCATTATTAATATTATTACTTTTAATTACGAATCTCATTATCCTCAACATCACAATTCTCTTAGTTATCGTTCTCATTATTGCTGCTATTCCTCTTATTTTTTTCATGTAATAACTATAAAAAAAAGTTACAGCGACAACGTAATTTCTTAATTTCATTCTAAAAATAATATTTATTAAATAGCACGTCATTTTTACATTATTTCATTCTTTTATTTTATATTATTCCTATTATTTCATTAATATAATAACTACAACAAGAATTATCGTCATCGTCATCATCATCGCTATCACCATCATCATCATCGTTGCTATGACTATTGATAACAATGGCCGTTGTAACATCCTTTCATTTTTCAACAATTTTAACTCGAACGATAAAAAATAATAGCAACAATAAATATCACTGATTATTCACACATCTCGTTATCCCTTACGACCATCATGAGGTTGTTACTATTCTTCGGTTTCGCCCCGCCCAAAAGAACGAGACAAACAATAAAATTCGTTCGGTATAATCCGAGAACGCTCTTCGGAAGAAGGAACAAAGAAAAAAAAAAAAAGAAACGAAACAAAAAAAAGGAATCGTGTTAATCACGCGACGCGACAATACGGAACACGACGAATCGCCGGACGGACGGGAGGATTTTTTTTCGGTGTCCATGATGGATGAGAGCGATGAGTCTGCGGGTCCGGAAGGGGCGGGGGGAGTTGGGAGGAGGGCAGAATCTCTTCATAGGTGTGTAAGTAGCCGTGTTGATTTATTTGATAAACGAGAGTGTGTAGCGCGCGGTATAGGGCTTTAAGGGGACCCGAGATAGGGAGATAGAGGTTTGGGCGAGAGCTCTCCAACGGAGAGTCCTACAACGTTGAGCGCACTCCTCTTTCACTCATTTCTATACATATACACATTGCATACCTATCCATACGTAATACTTTCGCTAACATATTTACACGGGCATTGGAAAATATTCGTTGGTAGGATACGACACGTGTGTGCACTCGCGACTCTCAAATCCAAACAATTTCCCTTTTCCGCGCCTTTTTTTCTATCACCGTCCGCGTTTGGTCCCTTTTCTTCGCGGTGGATGCATTCGGATCGGGATAACGGCGAAAGTGAGGAAGGGGCGTTTGAGGGGTCGGGTCACTGCTATGACTGATAAATCGGTGTCGTGGAAAAAAAAAAACTTGTTGAGCAAGTAAAATTTTTCGAAAATGTTTCGGCCAATTAATTGTACGAATATAAAAAAACAAACATTGTTTTCATTGAAATAATCATGATATTATAATGGAGTATATAGTATTTATTGGAGTAATTATTTGAGAATAATTGTGTTATATATAGAAATAATACATTAATGGAGGTAATTAAAAATACATAAATAAAATATGGATTTATTGATATATATAATGTAAGTAATGAAATGAAAAATATTACTAATTGAAGGAGTTATAAAAAATCTCGTGAAGGATTTTCATTCGAACCTGGTTTTGGTTACTGACTTGATATGGATTAAATAACAAAATTTCGGAAATGATAAAAACCGATTTTTTGTTAAATGTATAATATTGGCTAACATTGTTTCGATCACCGAAATAAAAATTTCATCATTGTTGTTAATAAGTTAAAAATGTTAAAAATGTATCATTGTTGTTAATAAGTTATAAAAAATAAATAGTTGATAAGTTTAACGTTGGTAAAAATTAAAGTGCTGTACATGCGCAGTAAATTTCGAGTAAATCCGTTTATCAGATGTCAAGAAATCGTGTCCACTATTTTGTGACTGTTATAACTCCCAGAAAATCTTAACAATCCTGAGATGACTTTCGATCTATGATTTCTGGATTATACCTTGGATTATTGCTTCAAATTTGAGTTCATTGAATCGTCGAACGATTTTTCGAAATTTTCACAGTAGCTTTTCACCCCTCAAATAATATTTCCCAACTCAATATTTCCCAAATTCTTTTTTCGAATCACGCGAGATATTTTTGTCGTTCGATTTTTTTGCGACACGGTACACTCTTTTGTACCTTTACGCCCCATCATTTTAATCCGGTATCGTGTGCCAAGTATAGTTCTCCGAAGAAAGTGAAAAACAAAAAAAGAAAAACTGTTTATGCTGCGAAAACAGCGCGAGCGGAATCCGTAAGTCTGCTCAGCCGATAGAGAAGAATGGGGATGACGAGCCAGGGGATAAAGCGACTTTGGGAGATGTAGGAGACTTTGGCAAATCCCAGACAAATTAGGGGATGTTTCCGAGCATTGTTTTCGGAACAATATAGGGAAGGATGAGTTTTGTTTTGGCTTGTTATATCGTATATTGTACGTACTCGCACGTGCGTATGTACGTGTGGATATAAATATGGTTTTCGAAGATTTTCCATTTTGAAAACAGTCCACGTGACTATAACGTTTTTATCATTCTTACTGTTATCTTTAAAAGGGGGTATCCGCATCCCGACTCTGTCGGTACAGCCAATCGGAAAACTGGTTTCCCACGGATTTACCCAAACGGCTCTTCAGAATTTCATGAAATTTGGCCGGACAATGTCAAATTGATAAACGAACGGTTGTCTTCTTCCGAAATTTCTCAAATCGAACAAAAAAATTACTTTCTCGAATTAGTTTTTTGATTTAATAATTAGTTAGATAAATGCTTTATCTGACAGTGACGGTTTTGTTATTTCTACTCTTATATTTCAAGCCTAACCATCCTTCGAATAGCAAAGTGCGCACACTTGCCCCAAACGATTGTAGCTACGTAGGAATTATTCTGAAAAATGTATTTTAGAACGTACATCACTTTACCCGCCAGCCTTTATCGACGTAAATAACTAGAAATAAGGAAAATCGAAAAGAACTGGGGATTTCGTATTTCTCGTTGCAACTGGGATATATATGTGCAGGAAAAAGTACAAAAGCAAGGGATGAGAAAGCCCGGAGTAAGGATCGCGTTCGTACAGTCCCGGATTAATGGCTGACTCGAAACTGCCCTCTGCTTGGGGGTTGCTCGATCTTTCTCTCTCCCCCTCTTTTCGTTTCTCTTTTTCTCCGTTAGAATTGAGGGATCAACCCAATGGCCTACGAGAGTTACAAAACGGGAGAGTCAAGCTGAAAGAAGTGAAAAAGTTGTTTGGCCCTGATGGTTTATGTATTCGCCGAATAATTCATTAATTCAGAGAATCAATTAACACTGAAAGGAGAAGCACAAAAAAATGAGGAAAAGTATGTATATCGTTCCATAACTGGCTCGTTGCCCACTCAAATTTATATTTATAACCCGTGATTATTCGCATCGCGTATACGTTTCGAAGTTTGACGCATTATTCGTTCCATTCGTATATTGGGAGAAAAAAAAATTAACCGATTAATTCAAAAAATTGGTATAATTTATTTACACTTTTACGATGTGACATTCGCCGAATAAAAACAATCCTATCGATACCCGTCAGTGATAATGTTTATTTTATCCGTTTTTTGTTTTTTTTTTTTTTCGGAAGCGCGCGTTCGGTCCTGATCGGTGTAGAAAGTGGAAAACGCGAAAGTACTTTTCGTTTTGTCACTCAATCTGCGGGCGAGATGGATAAAGGGGGCTTGAAAATACGCTTGTCAATAATATCGTACACCGTTACGTAAAGCTACAATTTTAGCTTTATTTTTCGTCGTTTAACGCGCTAATGGAAACACAATAACGAGAAATAAAAAGCGACATCCGCGTTGGAAACATTTGGACGTTGTTTCAATTTATTCCGCAACGCGAAAATATTTCTTTTATTGTTTTCGAGAATGATATCTCGTCTCGATAATTTGATAACTTTCAATCGTCGTGTGAAAATAATTGAAATTCTCGGAAATCATTGACCTTCGTTAAAAATGATTGAAGACCTCGTAAATTCATTTCAATGAATTGGAGGAAGACCAAAGGGGTCTTCGAGGCTTTTGTAAACGACTTGAAAAACGCAAAAAGTCATAAACATTTATCCAAACAAATGATGTCTTTTTCGTGTTTCAATTGGCCTCAAGTTTCGTTCTAAAAAAACTCAAGTACGAAAATTACAACACCCTCTCAATGTAGTTGAACGAGTCGACGAACTAAAAGTTCGATTTATTTGGAAGGATTGCCGCACTAAGCCCGTAAGCCGAAAAGTGTACCCGCCAATTGGAAAACCGAGAAAGGGAGATCCGAAATAAGTTTCAACGAGTAGATAAAAGTCAGACTTAAAACGAAATCGAATCAGTCACTAGAGTCCTCGAAGTGGTATCCGTACAAATATGCTCACTTTTATCAACCCGATGATCTTGAGGATGACCTCGAAGAGATTAGGGAATGCAGAAGGGTTGTTACGAGGACAATGGGCTATGAGGAAGGTCCTCGAACCCCAACGGCATCAAAATCACTTTCCCATATACATCTGTACGCCCCCAAGTGCGGATAGACTTATCTTACTGACCAGTGAGTGAGAGATAAAGATCCTGTTGGACCCTTTGCGCAAAATTACACGTATACGTACCTACTCGTATAAAGGAGTGTGCGCGTGTGGGGAAAGGTGGCGGAGTAGGCGCCGTCGTTGATTGGATCACCGCAAGAAATCGATAGTCTCTTTCTCTCTCGCTCGCACTCATCCTTACGGAAACTGTACCACCCTCACCCTGCACGTTGCCATCAGCTAACTCTCCGAACTCCCGCGGTTTTATCCCCCGCCCTCACCCTCCTCCGCCGAGCCTCATAATTCTATCTCGCTCTTTATCATTCCCCTCTTCGCCTTCCTTCCGCTAGCCTTCTCTCTCCCTCACGTCCTCTCCGCCCCCTCCCCCTCTCCCTCGAATTTCCCCGTGACGGCCTCCTGGAGGATCCTCGAGTACCCTCTCATAGCCCTCCGAACCACCCAACCGAGCTCTGTCCGGCAGTCTCCATGCCAACACCCGCTCGATAAATTTATTGGTCGACTCTACCCCCCCCCCCTCCCCTGCGATTCTGCCTCCTACATATATATATATATTTGGACACGTAAAACCACCCACGCTCGCTCCTCTGTGGAAAATGTGGAAGAACGCTTCCCGGGAGTGGGGAGAACGTATTTTCTTTCGTGGAACTCCCAAAAACGAGCACGTTAAAGTTCCACGTATCCCCTTTGAGCACTTCAGGTGTTATCGTCCTCGAACTCTTGCATATTCCCGAACAAAAAAGTACTCGAAAACTCTTCGTCATCGGGGCGTTTTTCGTGCGGGCCAAAATGAGGGATCATCTGTATTTTGTAGGTATATGTATGTGTTATTTACAGGGTGGTTGGAGAAGTCACGTCCAAAAGTGAAGATTGCTTTTTTTTGGCTACGTCTCGTAATGCCTCGGTGAACCGTTATTCTTTAGATGGCATTTGAGATTATGGCAATGAATCGTTAAAAAAATTAAGTATCCATATATTTTCGTAACAAGAGAACAAAATAAAAACCTATGTAAAACGAAAAAACAAAATCATTGTACATGGGGTCACTTATTTCACTTAGATATCTGGCATATAGGTACAGGGTATTTGTACAGACTGAACGAAGGCTGAGAACCTTGAATTGTTTTCAAAGTCGAAGTATCAAGGTCACTTGAGGGTCAATTTAAATTTTTTAAATAGGATGGTGTATTCGTTGTTCCGGAAATGTGGAGAGCATTAAAATCGACGTCTAAAAGTGCTGGTATCCTATCGTCCCAAAACTGAAGGATCATTGGATATTCTGAGGAAAAGAAAAATGAATCGATTTATTATTTAATATTATAGACGCGTTCTGATGAAATCGTAAATACGTTAGAACGAGGAAGTGAGAGGAAGAGAGAGAGAGGGAGAGGGAGAGTGCTCCAAAGACTTTCTAACGGAACCCCAATCTTTCCGATCACAACCTGGATAACCAACATTGTATCCACCTATAGATTCGAATGTCTTTTTCAACAATCCTTTAATTTGAAATCTCTAGTCGCATCAAGATTCTGGCTAATGACAAATCCACAAATAAGCTCAACCTAACTCCTTAAAATAAGTGTCGGTAAGAACCTGTGAATAAACAGTGGCGTTCATTGCGATTTATATTTATACATGGGCTGTAATTAAAAACCCACTCGAATTAGTCGTTCCAAAAGCACCCCAATTCCGCTATTCATATTCAAAGCCCGAACAATCGTAAGTAAAAAAAGATCCGTTAAAAAAGAAAAGACTGAAAAGTTTTTTTTTTTTCGACGATTACGAAATATATTTTCTTTTACGAAGGAAGATAAAAAAGCGATTTTTATCACCTTCGGTATAGATATACAGACGGGCTTTGTGTGTACACTGGCGACCGATGGGTTGCTGTTAGGGGGTGTAGGGGTTGATCAGGGTTTGCTGGCACAGCATCGGCATCAGAGCGCGTACAGGCAGGGTCAAGTGCTTCCATCTCCGCTGTGCTTCAAATCCTCTCTCTTTCCCTTGTTTCCTCCATCTTTCTCTCTATCCCTCTCTCACTCTCTTCTTCCATCTCCCACATTTTCTCTTTTCCTCTGTGTCTCTTTCTCTTCCTCACTTTTCTCTGGACCCTGCTCGCATTTTCTCCCAAGTTTTCCGTACCTTACGCCTCCACACTTGTACTCTCCCTTTCTCCCTCCTTCGTATTCCTATAATCACCATTTTCTTCTCTCCCCCGTCTCTCCCCGCCTACTATTGAACTGTGCTTACCTTTCGTAATTTCCTCCTCGAAATCGTCGTCGTGTCCTCTTCATCGTTGGAAACTTCCACCAACGTTCCCTCTCTGCGAGATTCTTAGCGGCGCGTTCACCGTTGCGTCGGTGACCGGAGCATGACTCTTCATCTAATAGTACTCGTTTTTGCTCCTAAATGTGATTCGGGGCCAGTATTTTTGCGAAGGAACATTTGTAGGTTCGTAATAAAACAACGAATCGTTCGTAGATTTCGTAACAACGTATCACCTTCATAGTTACGATTATTTTTCGATGTCGATTCAACTTCTTCCGAAACTCTCTTGTTTTCTCGCTGCAACTGTTTTTCCTACCTCCATAAATTTTATGGTACTTTTTGTGTGGAACGAGTCATGGAAACTTGGGAACGTGGATCAGGACAGAGGAGTTCGATGCCTCAGTAATCGAACGCCGCTTTAGTCGGACGCGCAGTAGTTCAAGTTCGCCTGCAGGCTGGCTTCTTGCGTTTGCCAGAGGTTATCGTATCGCCTCTACTATTCAATTGTCCTTTCATTCTCTTTTACAATTTCTCTTCACTTCTCATCCGGAATTCGAATAGTTGAATAATCATTGGAACGCAAATATTTTTGACGAAATTTTGTCCTTTTCACGGCGTCTTCGCAATTATTTTAGTTTTATAGTTTTTATTTTTATTTATTGATATTTTATTTTTATTTTATCATTTTTATTATATATTTATTTATAGGTATTGTTGGTTTGTTAAACAGTTGGTTTGTGAAACAAGAGGAATAAGATTGATGCTTTCGTTAATTTCAATTTGATTGAAATTCGTTTATACATTTGAAATTAATTGGATTCTTTCATATGTTAATTTAAACTTTCGTCAATTTAATTGAAAACAAAAAGGGAAGACAGCTTCAGTAATAGTCGATTTTTCGTGTACATATGAAACACCATTTTTGTTTCTTTTTGAAATTGATTGACTGACTGATGTCGATGCGTCATTAACCTGGGGGTTGGTCCTCCCAAAGGGTCAATCGTCCCAATACTGAACATCTTATTAATCTTTAAGTTTTTAGTAATTTTATTAATTTCTCTATGAAATAATCTTGTATCAATAGAGGTCGTTTAAAGGACTGTCGTCCTTGAAGTCCAGTGATTCTTATTTAAAAAATTAGTAGTTTCATTCGTGATACGATGATTGCCAACAGCACGGAAGCTTAACTTCAAGATATCCTCGAATCGTACGTACGCTTCGTTTTCTGGTTGACCACAACGCGATCTTTGGAGAGATATTTCTTCCCCTCGAAAAAAGTCACGGGGCCAAGTTGTCTCCGTTCCAACAGGATGTAAAACATATTTCTCTCTCTTTTTCTCTCCCTCTATATCTCATTAATTCACCCAGCGGTGCATCCGTCGACTCGTTGCACCGGCGGTTTTGCGATATCCCCGTCTTGCGAGAAAAACGCGAATCGTGCGCGCACGACTACGAAAGCGGGGACAGAAACGTGAGAGGGTCGAGAGTTGGTTTCGAGGGCCTCCATTAACCGAGGTCTGCGAAGGGAAAATCTTGAGTGCCGAGTTCTGCCCCTTCTGAGTCGACGTGTTTCGTGCCAGCCGGAGGAAAAGCAAAAAGGGAATAAAGAACGGCGACATTTTCCGCCGTTTCCAGAGTAGCGAAAATTAATGCTTGCACGGGCATTGCGTCGGCGTCGTCGTTCCTTTTCGTCATGGATCTTCATCCCCTCTTGCGTCCCTTGTAATAACTAAACACGACGGGGGGGGGGGGGGGATACATTTGTCACTGGAAACGGATACGATCCGCACGAAAAAGATAAGTCGAGTAAAGTCGCGGAGAAAAAAAAGTGCCCTTAAGGAGCAACGGAGTATCATCGAGATGAGGCACATTCGCAAAGGAAATTTACGAGATTCAAAGTGAGAGAATATTACCACTACGGGGATTAAATACTTTTATGAGGAATTATATCGAGGGCCATTGTTTATACGTATATTGCGTCCACTATATTTTTATACTTTTTTGTTTGTTAATAGTCGACGAAAATAGAGATAACGTACCTGACTCATGTACGGACCAGCTTATTCATTTTTTAGTACAAAAAAAATTATGAATTTTTAAATAAAAGACAAAGATTTATGTCATTATTTAATCAATAGTCAACGTAATAATAATCATGTCGGTTGAGAAAACAATGTTCACTATAGGAACCTGTGAGACAATTTTAAAGCGTGCCACCAAAGGTGTGAATTTTTCCATCAAATTAACAAGGGCACATGGAACAGTTGCGATATATATTTTTCGTCTGATTTAATATTGCTCCGAAAAATTTGATGCTTACCGAGCGTCTCTGTTATAATTAAAGGTACTTCTGAAAAAAATAAGAGATTTTCAGCGACGGAAGTTTTGGACGAACCGGTTGGCTAACATCAAATATTGTTTGAACTGCTTGAAAAAGGTAATTTATAAATTCCAGCGATAGGAAATAATAAATACAAAATAAATGTTTACTTCAGGGCATTCAACATTGTCATCGATAAAAAAAAAACATAGCTCCGATTGATTAAAATTATTTTTTCATATTTTTTTTTTTGTAACGGTCGTTCTTATTTATTTCCTTTTTCAAGCAGCTCGAACAGTATTTGATGTTAGCCAAGCGGTTCCTCCAAAACTTCCGGCGCTAAAAAATCTGTTATTTTTTTTCAACAGATAATACTATAATATTTTTTTCTACGGATGATACTACAAAATATGTTATGTGTATTTTGTATATATGTATAAAATCTATACATAGACACATACAGCAGAGGGACGAAGAGTAATTTGGAGAAAAAGGAGGGCAAACGATATTGAAACGTAGGCCGGGGTGCGTCGAGGCTGTATATACGCGGACGGGAAAATGTAATTTCAGTTGGAAACAGAGAGACGAGGGATGAGAGAGCGAGAAAGGCAAAGAGAGAGAGAGAGAGAGAGATACAGACGCGAGTGCAGTGGCGATACGAGAATGGCGAGAGCAACGGTAGACGCAGCTCACCGACCCACATCGAGTTTCGAGTGTTTGGATTGCTGACGCGGCGATCCAATCCAATTCAATACCCGTATAGTGGACGGCCAACTATGTAGACACAAATTTATATACGTGTGCGATGCAGAAACGAAAGGGCGCAACTAACTCGAATGTCCGCATTCGAGGTTCAGAGTTCCAGGCTTTTTTCTTTCGATCGATGGCCTACTCGTTCCTCCGAAATATTTTTTTTCGCATACGGGACCTTTCGTGCGAATCGATCAGGAATTCCTGCTAATTTCCTGATGATTCTTGAATTCCTGTAATTTAACGAATTTTAACTATTTCACCGTTCAACATTTGTGATAGTTTCTAGGAACGAGATGGTTTTGATTGACATATTTTTTTTTGTTGATACAAAAAATGTTATAATAATTGCGGAATGTATTGTCAATTAATTAAAAAATAAAACGTAATAAAAAAAAATCAATACAGTATAAAACAGACATACGAAGATTTTTTTTATATTTTAATTAATATTTATATTTTTTAATTAATTTGTTAATTAATATTTTACCTTTTTTAATTTTAATTAAGATTTTTATGAATATTTTACTTCGCTCAAGTTGGATCGTAAATTGTTCAATTTCATTTTTGAATTTTGAATGTAATTGCAAAAAACTGCGACGACCAACGTAAAAGAGGAAGATTTGAAAAGAATATGTCAATTGTAGGTGCAACGTTGAAACAAACGAGAAGTCACTGTTAACCAATGAAAATTTGCTTCGACGAACTTCCGACGGAATTTTTATGAAATCGCCCATGCGTATTTTTCGTACGCACACAGACACACAGACACGTAGTAGAGGATGCCCGAAACAAGTATTAATTCCTTCTGGTTGGCCGTTCTCCCGTTGTTCCATCACCCTCTTCCTCTCCCCCTTCGTTCCCTATTTTTTTCGACTTTTTTCGAAGCCGATCCGTGGACGAGCTCGCCTTTCCGCGTTTACCTCTACTTTTATTGGAACGCGTACATAGTCCATCACGGATCGCATGAGCCAACGTGGAGATACTGTCGAAATACAATTTTGCAGTTGTGGCGATTTTCTTTTTACTTCTACCTCGAAGTACGATGTCTGCGATCAACATGGTCGGTGGTTGGATTTTTCATTGTTTAAGGGATTGGACTACTCTATATTAATTTGAATTATCGAACAGATTTATAGTATCGTTGTATTAGCAGACATCGATTTTTTTAGGGTTATAATAGGTTGCGTGGATTGCTGCTTTTCATTGTTGAATTTACGGAGTTGGGCCACTATGACGTCACGAAAATCGGAGCTATTAAAAAAAATTAATTTTGAAGCATAAGTAACGTAATTGGAAAACCATCTGAGCATAAACAAGATTTACTACGTTTTATTGAAAAATATAAATAATAAATATAATGTTATTAATTAGTAACATTAAATTAATCATTAATATTAATAATGAATGAATAAAGATTAATAAAGAATTAATAATAATTCGTGTCATTATAGTAATAATAATAATAAATATTTATATTACTCAACAAATCAATATTAACAATTAAAATAGTTAACTCTCGAAACAGAAATTAAGATACCTCGATTTTATCTACTCGGTTGATCAGAATAAAAAATAACACGCGTTTCTTTTTTATTAATATCGATAATATTGGCTGAGATTCGGTATAAGGTTTCTTTGTTCTTATCGTCTTTCAATTATCGAAAAGAATAATTGCATTTTTATTTCGTTTTCTTCGATAAAAAATTACATTATTTTTAACAACCACTTTCAAAAGAATGTGAAAAAGAAAAACGTCGCTCAAGACTGAACTACTATGGCACTGAATTAGAGTACCATATTTCACCACCTGTATAAGAAACTGCACAAGATTCAGGGTAAAATGAACACGAAAATTAGGATCGAATCGAATAGTCATACAAATGAACCGAAAAGTCCAAAAATACGATGTATTTTTTCTTTTTGTTTCCAATGTTCAGGCACTCTTATACGATCAACATCGATTTTATTCTCGTTCCAGTTTATCATCGTCGAATGGCTAAATAATCCGGTTTATATCAGCGGCCCAATTATAGTATCTTTCAAGTTGAATGATAAGTTGGTGTACATTTGTCAATTTATATATTCACGAATTTCTCGATTTTCGCGTTGCAATTTCGATTTTAATATAGTATATATGGGTGCATGTATAAATATATACACACACACACACACACACATATATATATATAATATAAAATATACACACACACATATATATATATATATATATAAATATACAGTTTCCAAATGCGGGAAGTTATTATCATAATCGCAACAATAACGAGGGATGATCCGACGTGTAAACTGTTTTGGACCCCTTTTCGGTGGGCGAGGGCGAGGATTACTGCCCCCCTGGTGCGCCCTCCTGCATCAAATCCACGGGGGATGTTATTGTTGCCACGGGAGCGAGCAAAGGCACGGAAGGTGGGGAGGATGAGAGAAAAAGAGAGGGAGAGAGAGAGAGGGAGAGAGAGAGAGAGAGAGAGGCAGCAACGAACCAGAAACGAGAGAGCAAGTCTGAACCGAAGTGATGGTGAGTTTTAGAGAATACAAAATAGAGTCAGCAAGCCAGAGGAGGAGAACAGCGAGAGCGAAGGGGGGGGGGGGGTCGCTACGAAACGTACGTCCTGCGACGACCCTCGATAATATTGGTGGTGTTTATCGCTTCCCATTACGAGCTCGATTGAGCTGAGCTATGCGATTAGCATGCGTCACCGATAGCACCGATCGTGCATACGTATATTTGATACGGTATAGCACGAGCCTCTGAAGAACACCCCTTAAGAGCTGACCATGGAAATAGTAGTAGAAACGTTTCGAGAGCTTGCGATAACATCAAAGCCAGTCGGGATCGACGATTAGTAATTAGCAATTTAGTGTCGAGTACGAGACACACGATATTACCACCGGAGATCGGAAATTAGCTGTCACACCCCCTCGATGTCTCGAAACGATAAAGGAGGAAGGAAAAATATTTTGAATGAGATTTCATTTTCTTTTTTTTTCTCGATTTTCCCATAGTTTAATAAATGTTACACGATATTCTCGTATCGTGTAATATTATTTTTTTAAAAAGCTGCGAGAATGGAAATTATCACTGGATTTTTTCGCGATTGGATCGAGTATTTTTTGTGATTTTGAGAAAAATTGTGAATCGTTCCATCGTATTACGAAATCCTCGACGCCAGTTATTACGCGAGAATATTTTGACGGATAAATTTGGTCAACGAGACTTCATTGAAAGTTGCGTGGGTAGCTATAATTAATAGGAGAGTGGAAATTTGATCAATTGAAATACAACGATTTTTTTCTTTCTCATCTCCATTATTATAAGAAATTACTAAGCGATTAAAATTTCGCAAGTTTCAAAGGATGTGCTTGTCAGTTTTTACATATTACAATTCCTGATAAAAACGTGATGTGTTTCATTCGCGGGCAATTCAATCCTTGGAAAATTATTTTTCATCATTACTGGCCGAATTTGTTATTTTTTTCGAAATTTGTATTTTACCATTAGTGACAAAAATAAATATTCCAATTAATTGTCATTAATAATAAAATACGTTTTTATCATTAGTGGTCAAACACTCGTTAACGGAAAAACGCGTCGATGCGTTTTGCAGCACGCACGTTTACCACGTTTTTTTTTTTTTAATGTTCACCATCGTGTTATCACCGATATAAGAATGATTACGCGTTTTATTAAATCCTCGCAAGGTCGCCCAGCAGTACGAGATATTTTTTGACGATGCCACGTCGACGATCGATGGGCCGACCAACGCGCGCGTATCTCTGTGCGTGTCTGTGTGTTATGACGTTTCATAAATGCTGACAAATACCTCGTATATGTACTCCGGTTTTACTTAGCGCAGCCCGGTATACTTTTATATGAAACGTGAGACACGCGCCGGCACGCTCCGTATTCAACTCCAATATCGCATTGTTCTCGTTTACAACGTGCTGACGTGTACAGTTATATATATATATAGTATATTGTATATACGAGCCCACAACTACGTCTCGAACCAGCGAGTACAAATAGACTAGCCCAACGATGGCCAATTCGTAGCGGAGCAATTATCCGTGTTCCTCGATAAATCGTTACCCAGATTCGTCGTTATTCCCATTCGTTCCAACGAAAAAAATGAGAAAAGAAAAGTTTTTGTTTTCCATGTTAATCGACTTGGAAAATAAAATTGGTGACGCCATTTTTTTTTTTATACCAAGGATACAATCGATCGAGACAGGTAAACGATCGACATAACCTCAAATTCGAGGAATTACAAATTCACCTCAATTTAGAAATGTTTTTTTTTTTTTTTTTCAACACTAATATTAATGAAATACCTTTGATTGTCGTTGCAGGATATTCGAGTTCTTATCAATCCGGCTCGGGGAGTTACAACAATTCGAATTCAGGGAACAATGGCAGGTTTACCGGAAATCGCGGCTATCAGAGTTATCTACCGGCCCAACAACAAACCGGTCCGTGGGCAAGTGGCTATGGATCACAACCGTCCGGCTATCAAGCCCATAATCAGCAACATCATCAGCGATACGATCAACAATCTTACGGGCCAAATTGGTCTCACAATTCGCAACGGGCTGGCTCGCATCCTCAGCCTGGAAGGACTCATCTTTATCAAAACTCCCATCACGGCTTTCATGTGAGTCCGCGAGTACATTGAGACGCAATGATAATATTTTATATCGTTTTGGTACACGGTTTAAACAGATTTAAATATTTAAATGCACTAACCTGATTTTTGAAACGAAGTGTCGTTCGTGGGTTTGTTTTTTATCAATATTAATCGACAATTATTCAATTGTCAATTATATTATTTAAAAACTAATATAATAATTACATTTTTAATATTAATTAAATTAAATTGTTTGTAACCCAAAAACAACATAGAAAAATGTTGTTTTTGAGTGTGGTTCATTTGGATATTGATTACGATACAATATTTAAACGAAACTGAATAGTACTGAAATAGTACTATTCAAAGCAAATAGTGAAATATTTGTTTTTCCATACTTTGGCTCGGAAAGACAAATATTTTGCGTTTAGTTATTGTGTTATTTAATTGTATTCGAAGTCAATGCGGATTTTATGGACAATTTAATTTGTATGACTGGGTAGCAATTTTCATCGTTGAAGCTTGCGTCAACGAGATCCATCGAAAAAGTTTTCTTTTCTTTCAATTATCCTATTTTTATTAGGCAATTTAAGCTTCATCAGTTACGGAAAGGTTTTCGTCGATTTTTTTCAACGATCTACGAGAAATCTTTAAAATTCTATTTTTAGCTGCTCAATTAATATAGAACTATCGTCTCTCATCAATCTCTCATCAATACCGAGAACTACTGGACCTAAAATTTATCCACCATAGTCTCCCATCCCACGATCAAACTTTTTCAAAAGTAAACATCCAATTTCCGAAGTAACTCGAATCCGCGAAATTTCACGCTTTAAGCAGGCTTAGAATTTCCGAAAAAAAAAAGAAGAAAAAAAAATCGATGACAGAACCTAACGTACTCGGGGTAAAAAATGGTTGTTTAGAAATATCGATACACTTTGCACGGATAGGATGTGACAGGATGGGAGACGATTTAAAAAGGGGATTTTACGGATGTTTCAGAATCAACCGAGCGGCCGTTACGGGAACAGCGGTAGTGGCAGAAATGGAGGAAACGATGTATGGGGAAACCGATAAGCGGTGCTCGCGGATCTTCTTTTTTCTATGACGTATTGAATCGCCCGAATTGACGACGGTTCCGAAAATCCAACCTCGTTCGCCCGTTCCAGTCGATTTTTATTATTCCTTGTCTATTTTTTTTTTTTGGTTTTCTTTTTTTCTTTTATGGATCTGGCGATCATGGGCCATCGAAAAATTGGCGGAACGAAATCGAGGACGCTCGAACTTGTTTTCGGGCAGTGCAAACTTTTCTATTCGCACGCACGACGCGATTACACGAATTTTCACGAGTCGAGTTTAGAAGATAAGAGAAAAAGGAAGAAAACTAAAAAAAAGAAACAATCGAACGATTTGATTGTCGGGTCGAAAGATTATTCGAATCAATGGCATTTTTTCGCTATCATTTGTACTCCATCATTGTCACCCAACGAAATTGAATTTTCATCGAACAGCCCGTCTGTTTTTTGCCTGACTTTATCGTTAGAAAACGTTTTACATAACCTTCACCGTAAAATCGCCGATTCCCCCGAAAGCCATTTTGGATAGCAATAGAAACGGAACAACAGAACGTGGAAAACGGGAATTTTCGTTGCATCGGATCGTTGTAAAGTAAAGAGTTGTTTCAGTGCTTGCTCTTGAGAAGAAAACACGTTTTCACGAACGACTCGTTCCTCCCGTCGTACTTCACTGTTCCTGACAAGCTCGAGTTCAACAAAAACGCGCAAACTGTTTGTAACTACGAGGCTGTAATTTGAAGAAAAATTCATCACTTTCAACACTGCGATTTGTGCATGTACATATATATGTATATATATGTATATATACATATGTATGACCTCAGTTCTATCGGACCATCGAAATGTTACGATTCTATCGTAATTGTTTTTTTTTTTATTCATCCGCGAAAATCTATTTTAGATTCCTCCAAGTCCTGAAAAAAGAAACGAGGAGTCCTTAGAAAACGATCCTTCAATCGATACTAGGGCTGTGCGTACACGTATGTATATATACATGCTACACAGACGTAGTTCGATTAATTGTATGAAAATTGTCATTAAACGTACATCATATCAAAACAGCTGAGCTTGTTTCACTGGCATCAATTTTTCTTCTGGTTCAATCAAGTTTACTCGTGGATGAATTTCATTGGAATTTCATTGGAATTTCATAGGAAATTCATCGAAGAGCATTATTGGTAATTAAGGGATCATCGATATCCATGAATTAATCAATGAGGTTCATTCGTTTCTCGGTTATGCATACAAGTTTTGTTTGGACTTTGTATCACTGGTTAAATTGAAGAATTGGGTCGTGAAAATTTCAAAAAAATCGTTCCTCGCTTGAGGCAACTCAATATTGAAGAGAAAGCTTTCAGCGTAAAATGAGTTTTTGTGCAATTTGGCAAACGAGTAACTATGGTGGTTGAACCAAAGCTCGTCTTAATCAAGGTTACATGTTTCATGAAAAATCTCGATTTTCGTTGATATCTCGAAATAATGTACACGGTTGTTTATCAATTGATAGTATTTTTGGTGTATGAAACTATGAATATTTCTCATGAACTTCTTTCATTAACTTCTCACGTTATTTATTAGTATTTGAATTATTAATATTACTAATAAATATATATTTCATGAACTACCCGCAGAGCTTCACAATGAATTAAATAAAAAAAACCTCAGTGGTATTTTCGTCTACGACGAGAGTCACTTCACGAGAAACCAAGGATTTTTGAAAAATGACAAAGATTTTGAATTACTAACATTTTTTATTAAATTTTCGTTATCATTTGAAACAAAAAATGTTTCAAATGATAAGTCGAAAAAAGTATTTCACCAAAGTTCGAAAAAAATCCAAAAAATAAGGTCGAAAAAAATAGGAAACCCTTCTGTTTCTCGAATAGACTTTTCAAATGAAAAGTCGAAAAAAGTATTTTACCAAAGATCGAAAAAAAATCCAAAAAATAAGGTCGAAAAAAAAATGTTAAAAATAGGAAACCCTTGTTTTTCTCGAATACCGGAAAAACGAACGAGAAATTCTCCAACAATGAAGCAATTGCGTGACTTTCGGGAACGCTCCTTTAATTTTGGCTCCTTAAATTCTTCCTCCCCGTCTTTCCGTCCAATCGGAATTTAGCTTTTTCTACTGACGGCGTGTAACGAACTCCGTCGGTTCGAACGTTGCGAACGTTGCAGCGCGTATTCACCGCGTGTACGAGAACGCGGGCCATTGTCAAGCCGAATAGAAAAAAGGAGAGAGTAAGTAGAGGAGTGTGAGCAGAGTGGAATGTGCGCGTCGAGGAGAACGGATAGAGCGTGGTCGGACGGGAAAAAAGCTCGGTGGGGCCCCTGGAACGTGCAACCGCCGAGAGGACGACGACGACGACGACGACGACGGGGACGACGGCGGCGGCGGCGGCGGCGGCGACGAGGGCGACGACTGTGCTCCACGTAGCGGTGGCAGTCCTGCACATCTGGTACCAGCGCTAGCGAGCACATTGAACCAGCGAGTACCACTCGAGAAAACAATAGCCAACAGCGCCGAGGCTCTTGTTCTCCAACCTTTTCTTTCTCTCTCTCGCCCTCCTCCTTCTCCCTAAAAAATTCTTTTTTTATTCCCCCCTCCCCTCTCGTTCTAACTATCGTTGTTTCTCTTTCGCTCGATCTCTGGCGTTGGGAAAAAGAATCAACCAGATTGGAGGTAGATTCAAGTTTTTTACGCTATGATATATTTTGGGTCAAACAACGTGGATCAACACAGTATACTGGACATGCTTTTTTTCTTTTCGAACTGTACGACTTTTTTCGTTCCTCTTTATCTGTATTTTTTCACACTTTTCTTTCGCTCTTCTTTGTGTACAGATTTATTCATTTTTTTTTTTTATAGTAGCACTTTTGTTCTGAGTCGCGAGCTACTTCGATTT
This sequence comes from Ophioninae sp. A BG-2022a, assembly GCA_030523105.1. NCBI lineage: Eukaryota > Metazoa > Arthropoda > Insecta > Hymenoptera > Ichneumonidae > Ophioninae sp. A BG-2022a. The sequence continues at coordinate 21,023 of JAPYZI010000842.1, forward strand.
AGATTTTTAAAAGGAGATTTTTTGGTTCATAGTTTTCTAAGGTTTCATAAATAAATGACACGATTTCTTTCCTCTCTCTTGATTTTCATTATTTATATTTTTTGTATTTGTATTTGTATTCTACACGGTATTTTACTTTTATTTGTATTTTAAAATAGGAATAAAATATTTGTTGCATAATTTTCCAGAACACAATAAGCAAATTAATAATCTTTTCTATCTTTTCTCTTTACCCCTCTCTCTCTCTCTCTGTTTATTTATTTAATTTAATTTTAATATGTTATTACTCGTGTTCTACAGTGCGTTTTATTTTTGGTTACATTTTTACGTGAGCACAATTGATTTGTTACCTAGTTTTATAGGTCAAATTGTATCGTATATTATAATATTTTTATTAAAAATCAAATGGATTTTTTCGATCCTTTTATTTATTTACTTTTTATTGATTTTATATTCCTGTTCGTAATTTCTATTAAAACGTATTCATATATTTTGACGATGATAATTCATTCCTCCCGCAACGATATTTATCTTTTTTCTTTCTCCTCTCTTTTCCTGCCGTTTTCGTTTATACCTGTCCTTTCGTCTTTTTTAATTTGCACTTTCTCTTCATCTCTAATACTTATCTTTTATTTCTTCCCTACCTTCGCTCGTCCTTTCTCTTCATCTCTCCATCGTCGTAATAAAATCAAGATCTTCCACAACCTTTTTAATTTACCGAGGTCTTCGTGATCCCACGCGGACTCTTCAAGGTCTCACGAACCACGTCCTCTTTTTTCAAAATGATCATCGCATTCAGAACGATTTTTGTTTTGTTTTATGGAATTATAACAATGGAACAATGGAACAATTACTTTCATAAATAGCATGAATAAAGAAAATCATAAATAACGTAAATAAGGAATTTCGTAAATAACACGAATAAATAATTTCATAAATAAAGTATTACGTAATTGAAATTTAATGAAATAAAAAAATCTTTCATGTAAAAAATTATGAATTCTCTTTTTATCTTAAATTTCAATTTTATAAAAAAAAAGTATATCCAAAAATGAAAATGTGCTTTTTATTCAATGAACAAAAAAAAATTACGGAAGTTTGGTGCGAATAAGATGAACGTATCGCCTGCGAAAAATATTACAGGTAAGAAAAAGGGTTCTTCGATGTGCGATCTCGATTGATACGCTTGGCAACGCCCGCATGGAGTTTCCTGTTGCGTCGCAGTTTCCCGTCGTTTGTTTATAAGAGGCTCCCTTCCACGGGCATGGGACCAGAATTCAAGTCGATACTTCCGATAGCCCGCATCGTTTCGGGGCCAACCGATCCTGGAGGTCAACCGATCCTCGGTCTCCATAATATTGTGTTCTTTTTTCCCCCCATTACAAAGCCCTCAATTATTATCATTTTTCGCGCTTGATCCATGGAGAGTCACCTATATATTCAGGTATTCATATAAATTTTATTTATACGAACGTCATCCATGCTCGCGTAATTAATAAAAATATACAATACTGTTTTTATTATTAATTTTTTAATATTACAATTATTCAAGAATATTCGATTTTTTTTCATTACAACTTGCCGTTGGTTTACGGACGAGGAATATTAAATTTGATGGTAATTTATTGTGACGTGTATTAAATAAACACTTTACAAATATATTATAGGAAAAATTTCTTAATTGATTACATATATAAGGAATTAGATAATAATTGACGGAAAACTGTCAAGATACCCAACATTTTAATTCCTCTAATTTTTGTTTATCAATAAACGGAGACTTTATTCGTTAACTCGAAGCCTTGCTTTGCTTTTCGACGAAGAAAACTCACGACGTTTGGAATATAAGTTACCACAATACATTTTGATGGCTTTTCAAGAGATTTTTGATACAAGGTTATATAATCATACAAGCGTATGAAACTAAACGAATGTGTATCATTTTCTTTTCGTTTTCAACACGCTTCGACGGAAGTTAATTTTTGGCGCGCATCAGAATCGTTTCAAATCTCGCCGCGAGAGTAGCGCGACAAGCGCGGCCTCGACAAGTCTCCCTGTTGGACGCGCGGCAACGCGGACTCTCGTTTCTCTCTCGCTTCGTGTTTTGCGACGAATTATCGTGGCGCGAGGTAAGCACGGTTTCTTTCAAGTATTCTTATGTAGTAGAAAAGCGCGCCGGATCACGCTTACGATCTGCGCTCGCGTTATCTCGGCCCTCAACCCTACGGCTTTTGATGAAATAGAAAGGAGCGTTATCGAGCGACGAGATCTCGTAACCCCTAAGTGCGGCGTTGCGGTCGTCGCTTCCGATCCTCGTACACTCGCGTTCTCGCCCCCTTCTTTTCTCTCGCGTCGCCCACGCGGCCTAGATCGATCTTTTCTTTGTACGGTGAAACGAAACGAAAAACAAATTTTGCGCCTCGTTCGAACGATAAAACCCATCGCGCGTTCACGTCCTGCCAGCTCGTGGATTACTGTTTCCATAGCAACGGTTAACGAATTTTTCGGTCAACTTTGCTAGTCTCAGCGCATCGATTCGCTTTCGCGATCATTGTCGCAATGGGATCTGTCGTATGGGCGAAGCATATAAAACATGGCAATGGTAAGAGAACAACTCAAACGTAGCTGGTAGTTTAGTGCATTTTTTCGTGGTATGTGTTCAGTTTGTTCGGCATTTCCAAAATCATTTTTTTTTCGAAGTTATATTCTGAATGTTGTGGAAACGCACTGGCAACGCTTTACAGGAAGTTCTTTCGCAAGCTGCCACGGCACATTTGATATGTTCTTCATTGTTTTTGTGCATAGAAATCTTCGCAAATTCAATTGCCACGGATATTCATATTTTTTTTTTATTGAAATTAAATAACATGAATACGTATTGTCTCTGTTGAAGGCATTGCTCTAAAAATAGTTTAATTATCCGCCACCAGATGTCACATCGCGATTGGAATTTGTCCAATCACGTGACACGAGTCCTATTGTACGCAAAAAGGAGAAACAGTGCACAGTGTCGAGTCTCGTGTCGCAGTGATCTCTCGTCTTCCCATCGATAGAAATTCGTTCGGACAAAGCGCAAGGACACGTCGCTAAAGCGTTTTCTATAAAACGCTTCGGATCACCGAGTTGCCGAGGGAGATCAGGGCAGCGCGTGCGCGCGAGCTGTAGAGAGAGACGGAGATCCGCGCGGTATTCTTTCTCGGACGCCATCTTGTCCCCGCCCGCTACACGAGAACGTTTTGTCAACATCGAAACCACGCGCGGAATGACGAACGGAGGTAAGTTCAACTGTTTCCAAAGTTTTTTTCGGGGATATTTGTGTAATCGTAATTCGCGTTGTATCATTCGTAAGTGGAAATTCTCGCGGCGTGCACGTTCCAACGATTTTAATACGGAAATCAAGTGCGAGCTTGGTATGACGGTTAGGAGGTGGGGGGTGGGGGAAGCCGTTTTCCAAATAGCAAATAGATCTTGCTGGAATCTCGCGATAATCCTGGGGTTAACCTTCACTGAATACATGGCCACCCTTCGGCTTTCGGGCACTTATATGTATGTGTACACATTGATGTACATACGTACGTGCGCATAGGCTTGTATAGACTCACGGGCGCGCCAAGCCATCACTTTGCATACAAGTGCGCCGCTCTACTGCTTTTATACGCAAATAGACGGTGCAAGAGAGAGAGAGAGAGGCGGAACATCAGGGAAAGAGCGTAGCATATTTTAATACGCTCTACTACTCGATCTTTTCGCCCTCGCACAACCTTGTAAACTCGTAACGAAGAGCTTTCAAGAATATTTTTCACCACTTTCAGAGCTTTCAAGAATATTTTTCACCGAGTCGTAGATCTCGCGATCTACGGCTCGGAAATCAGTTCAGTAAACTCTGAATTATCATCTCTCTCTCGTTCGCGTATATTCCTTTCTTTGTTAAATCAACGGTTTTTACGGTCATCCGCTACGACTGTGAGATTCGCTTCGTCGGAGGTTTAGCTATGATTTTCAAAGGGTGGGGTCACAATGATCCTGGGCTATCTTTCGGTTGGAATTACGCGAAGATTATTGGCTTCAACAAAATTTATGAAAAAAACGTTTCATGCCTGTAATATAGTTATCTTCCAGGCTGGACAGTTGGATTTAAAAAAACATGTCGAGCAGTGGAATTGAAAGTGCTTTCGAAACATCGCGATTTAAGTATGTTAATTGATAAAATAAATATTATACCCTAAACTTATCACCGCTTGAACATTTATCATAAAACTTTGCTTCGATCATCAGCTTTTTTAATGTTTTCGTACATTCTCGAAAATGGAATTTTAGCTTTTTCGATCTTTTCATTCTTTTCCGAAATTTCAACTTTGAACTTTTTCGATTTTTTCGTTCTTTTTCGGAATTTCAATTTTATATTTTCGATCTTCTCGTTCTGTCCCGATATTTGGATTGTAGCTTTTTCGATGTTTTCCGTTCTTTCGTAAAATTATACAAACCCAACAAATTGTCGATCAATTTAAATTTTGCAAAAAATAAAAGATAATTAATCCTTTTTTTCCTACATTGAAGTTCACCGGGCAAATGATCACGGCTATGCGCAAAGATTCGAAGACACGACCGACGCGATGAAAAGCGAAGAAAAAACTGGCGGAAACTTTATTTGGCACCAGTCATACGTGGAATTGCCCGTGTGGACGCGGGGTGAGTTCCGAGATCCGGAAACCCGTGGATTTTCGGACGAAGTCTACTGTAGCTTGGAACTTCAAGGAGCCCGGAGCTTGAATATGGGGTCTATGTGTATAGACGTGTATATGCATATGGGTGTGCTGAGCGTAGGCAGAGACCGTTGGGTGGTTGAATCGTGAAGTGGAAGCCCAGGAGGGCCCTTGTACGCTCTTAGAGAAGAAGGTCCAGGTGTACGTACCGTACGTACGTGTACGTTAAGGTATATGGGTTGTACCATGCACGTAATACGCGCGTGTATACGTATAGCTGGATTTCATCTCACGAATTCTCTTTTCCTCTACTTTTCTTTGCTCGTTTCGTCTCTCTCATTCTCTCTGTGCTCGTCTCGTTTTTTGGCAAAATATTTCACCCGCGACAATTGAAATATCGGGTAATTTTTTAAATGAGCATTCGGTTATATTATTTTCCGTTGCTAGGCGAGGAAAAACGTTTTTTTTTTTGTTAATCTTTTTTAATTCGCCTGTCAAAAAAATTGAGAATAAGAAAATTATCGATTGGCATCTTAGAGGTTCACAAAAGAGATGGAGGAGCGTTCGTGTTATTTTTGTAAACTGAGGCTCCATCAGGACGAATCTAGAAAGCTAGAAATCAAAAAAAGGAACGTCGAGGTGACCGCGATGAGAGTGAAGAACTAGCATTGGGGAACTAGCATTTAAAAACTCTTTGTTCTCAGTTTACTACCTTATGATACTTCTTGCAGTTTTAGGTTATTCGTTTCCAATGAAGACTTTTAAAAATATTTCAGTAATACGTCTAATCAAAATATGACGTAATAAACTTCAGTAATACGAGCGAATTCAAATAAAAAGTTTCGTTATTTGTCAATGAGGCAAAGTTGAAGATCGAGAACAGTATATAAATAAAATCGTTAGAAAGCGCGATAAGCTTGGATCTGAATGATAAAAAACTCGAATTCTCAAAAATTTTAGAAAGTAAATAATAATTCCGATATATACACTCGTGTTCCGTGTAAAAGCAAATCACGATATTCATTAATGACCAATATAAATCGAAGTTTGGAAATACCACCCTCGAATCGTTCGACACAAACGAATCTCTCGTGTTCGTTTCCGAAAACACATGGCCACGTGAAAGAGCTTATAACCCAAGCAGTAATTCATCCATCGGTGAACCGCGGTTCGAAAATGTCAAGCGTTTGTACTCCGCAGCCAAGGGCAGCGGCACTCGAGCCGATCCGTTTCTCTCTTTGCTCTCGTGACTTTCAAGGAACGATTGCTTGTTACTGTTACGGAAGATACTTCCGTCGTTATTTTCTTATCTTTTTTTCAGCTGATTTGCCAATTTAACTTGGGAGTAACTTGAGCCCGCGGGCACCGGCGCGGGTCGCCACCCTTTGCTCCCTTGTGCAGTTCGCGAAGAGTGAGAAGAGCACGGCAGATTGGGAGTGAAGAGACACGGATACGCCAGAGAGAATGACAGAGACGAAAATAAGTCACGGAGCCTAGAAAGAAGGAGCGAAAGTGGAAGGGAGATGGATAAAGATGAAAAGTCAAAAAAGAAGGAAAAAGGGCGATGAGAAGACAGAGAGAGAGAGAGAGAGAGAGAGAGAGAAAGTGAGTGAGGAAAAGCAGAGACCTCGTAGCTCTCTTTGGTCCAAGTTTTGCATCTCTCTCCTCGTTACCCGCGTCGTTGGAGATGTGCTCTCAGACACCGGGGTGATGGTTATACGGGGGCGATGACGCAGCACACCGGCTTCACCGGTTTACCTCTCCGTGTCCATTGTTCTACCTCCCTTCCGCCCTCATCCCCTCAGCCACCTATCTTCGAAGCTCAGTCGCGTTCTCCTCCTAAGCTCGTGCTCAAGTACTCGCGATCTCACTTGCTTCGTGCCCTCGTTCGTTTCTTCTCCCTCCTCTCCCGGCTTTTTTGTTTCATCCTGTACTCTGCTCTTTTGCTTATTGTTTTCCCTGTGTTTTTTTTAGTCACGAAAGGGACACGATACGTAGGGACTGCAACTCATCGGAGCCCAACCTTGTCAGGAGTAAACTAGCCCTCGCGTACTATCATGCTGCAGCGAAGAACTCACCCCGATTCGTGAAGCCTTACCGTCACGCTACAATTTGTGATGATCCCCTCGATTCAGACTCGACTCATCAGCTTTCAACGGCTGAATTCGAGAAAAAGGGAGCGCTGAGATTGTATCGTGCCAGGATTTCAAACAGTCGATCGCTATGTCTCCTTCATTGGTGAGTACGTTTTGCAATGTTATTGGTAATGCATGTGTCGTACAAGCTGATGCAGGAATATTTGCATCCTCGGGTTAAACGAGAAGTAACAAATATTGATAATTAGTATCCAGCGTCTACGTACGCTGACGTTCAAAAGTTTCCGCACAAGAGTGCCGCGTCATAAACGAAACGATCTGCCATGTATCGTAACAACAACGAAACGATTTATTCACAAGTACATTACATATACTCCAGGCATTCTCTTAACGAGTTTGTTCGGCATATATAATGATGTTTCATTCCACTCTCTCTCTCTCTTTCTGGAGAATGTCGCAAAGATTATCTACTGATTGTTGGCCAGTGGTGTATGCAGGAGATAGAGAAAAAGTAGTCGAATATTAATTTTTTTGCACGTGTAACTAAACTCGTTGTCATCGTCCAATGTACCCCGGGCGTAAACCATTCCCCTCCCCTTCCAGATAACTCGTGGTTGGTAAATGTATTTCTCGGTTGGTCCATAAACGAGAACTAATTTTGCAGGTTAGATTGCGCAGCGTTTCGTCAATCGTCATAATCCACCCACAGCAGGTTCCAGATATCGCCGATGAAACAATACGCGATACACATCGGAGGCGTACCAGCGCGGGTACTACGACGGCAAAAATAAATGGATCAGCGCGGATGAGAGAGCGAGTGATGACGAGGTACGACCCCCCGCGAGGTTTCCCGCGCTGAGCACCCGTCCGTCGATAATGTTTCCGTCACACACAGCGCGAGGTAACCCGCACGCCAAGGTCCCCACCTCTCCCTCGCCCTCTTCACTCCGTGTACTCCAAACGTGCATCTCTTTTCTTCGCTTCCATTTATTTTTGCATCGCAATACCGGCTCGTTTCGCACGTCAGCGATCGTTCAGGGCTAGCGTCTCACGACACTATTTTAGCTAGTGGCTAAACGGCGAGGGATGAAGGGAGTGCGGGGTGGGGGGCACAATATCAGGAAGAGAGACGAGAAGGGCCCCCCGTGCGAGAGCGGGCCCTCCCGCTGTTGCCACGTCGAAGGAATCCTTGACTCCGCGAGATTGGCGACTCCCACGGCGTTGTCCAGTCTCCCGTAAATATCGATACTCTCGTCTGGAAAACGTTTACATTCATTTGACAATCGGGGCACTGTAAATGCGCGTACACAACGAGTAGGCCCCTCGACGCGAGAAATTCCTCGACAAAGTTGAGGCCCCGATGAACATTGGAGGGTAATGTAGCCCCAAGGGCTTTTGGAAAGAAGATGAAAGGAGAAAGAGCGAGAAGGGACCTGGATTGGCGAAGGGCAGGGGAGGGGGTCGGTTCAGTCATTATGCAGTAAGGTCTGTGAATTATCGAAGCTCTGGGTGTCGAACTTTTTCGTCGAATGCTTATAGGAACACCGTGGATTCTTAACACGGTGGTTTCATTCGCCGCTGTAGGCACTTAACTTTTTTCTTTTCTCTTTCTCTCATTGCTACTCTCGATCTGCGCTTTTGTCTTTCTCGAATCGCGCTTCCACTCTCCGTCCTGCTGTTGCGGTTCCTCTCGCCGTGTGTGGGAACTACCGTTTCTCAAGTGCCGTTCCCCGCAGCCACGACGATGTTGAAATTTCGCTTCGTGTCCGTATTACGAAATCGAGGTACAGGACTCTCGAAACTTCACGCTAGAATTGACGCGTGATCGACGAAACGATCGGTGTGATTTCGTTCAGCTCTTCTCTCTCTCTCTCTCTCTCTCTCTCTCTGTTTGACTTATTACCAGATTACAGTTTCTCTGCCCTGTCGCTAGAATTATTATAGTTTTTAGCATTGTCAATATTTTCGTGGTTGATGTTATAATAATTATTATTAAAGACAAGTTGTGTTGCGCAAGACCAATTGGATTGGTGATCGCTTAGCCGAGCTCCGGCGTGTCGAACGGTCACCGAAAAGTCGATACTTCTGAAAATCTTGGTGTAGATACTTTAATCAAACCTCGTGCATTCGAGAATCACAAATATCCGCGGCAGGCTGTACAGACACAAGTTTTTCGCTTTCCCCGTGCCTTCGGCGGATGTGGTATCGCTGTAGCTTCTTCGGTTAGATTAGCAAAGTGAGGATGAACAGTGATAGCGAAGAGGGTCAATTGGAAAGGATCATATCTAAAGTCTGCTCAGGGAACGCGCAGAAACCAAAGAAAGAAAAAATATAATAATTATTGATCGGTAGAGATAAAATTAATTGTTAATAATAATATAATATTTAATGTAATACTAATTGTAATACTAAGATAAGAATATAATATCATATATTCATAATAATATAATATAATAAGAATTATGTATTAACAATAATAATCATTCTTATTATAGTCGTTACTTTTAATTAGAAAAAGTATTTTCCACTTCTACAACTTTATTTGATTTCGTTTCTGTTATTGCAACAGTTAGAAACCATCCTAACATTTTGCTATATATTTATGCATAAATGTGTGAAACGTCAGGACTAAAAATATCTTTAAATTTCAAATAACAATTTCAAACATTCATTTGTGATAATTAAAGCCATTTTTATTATACTTTTAACTTACCCAATGGTTCCTCATATATAACGATAATGATAGTAATAACGATAACAATGGTTTCCGGAGCATTCGCACGAGTGCAGACGTGCATCGAGGCCTGCCAGTCAAAAAGGCACGAACGGTACGCTCTCGGAGGTTCCACGAGTCGTGCTTTGCGCCATTTTATCAATAGCTGCGACCAAGGTGCATGAATATGCGCGTGATTGGAGCGCGAAAGCCCACAGAGGGCGCTTCTGGAACTCGAATGATTTCTGAAGTGGTTTCTCTATATATGTATAATACATACGCATGCGTGCTCGAGATGCCCGAGCACACTCGTCACCGGTTAATATATCTACTGGCTAGATCGCTCCACATGCTCGTACATGCTCTTCCACAAAAGACTTTTGCCTTTTCCTTTCTTTCATTTTTGTTGCTTTCGTCCTTTTCTACACTCGTGTAAAAAAAGAATCGCTTCCGTGAATACACGGCGCACGCGCAGTTGGCACGAATCGTTGCATCTGGACTTTTGGCTTTTAAACAATGTCACCGTACGCGAAATATTCGCGTCGGTGACTCCTCGAGTGCGCTGAGCTTTAACGAATCGCAACGTCTTATATTTATTTCCTCTGACTCTTTTGAATTTTTCATAACCGCCAATGTTTCATGTGAAACTCGCAGGACAGTGTGTGTATGCGTGCGTACTTCTCAAACGTTCCCATTCGAAAAAGCTTTGTCCCTATTCGACTCTGTTCCCGCCCGTCTCAATGTTCTTCCGCAACGCCTTTTATCGCCATTCTTCTTCCTCCAAATGGTGGCCCACTTCACGAGCAATCTCGAAGTACTTTTTCGAATTCTGATTACAGATTTTTCTCTTCACTCCGTGGAGCAATTGGGGCTGATTATCAGCACGGGGGATTTCACTGTTAAGTAGAGAATTTGAATTCGCCCGGAGCGAATAAAGCTTTTGGGAATGGAGGGTGACCTGGACGAATAAAGTCGAAGGTACCAAAAAAAAGGTTGGAAAATAACGATGCTGAAGTTTTATTGGACAATATTTATGAACTATAAAGTCGTGGTAATTTACATAGAAAGTGAAGCACCCAATAAAAATAGCGTTTTTTTTTTGTCAAATCGTGAACCCACAAATGCACAAAACCATTCGAAAACCCATTACTGTTTCGGTTTGTTTGGGTTTACGTAATAAGAGACAGAAAAAGAGTAGCAGATATTCCAAATATTTCTCCCTATATAAACGGCGAATACCTGACGAAAAAATAATTCCATTCCCAATTGAAAAATTCATCAAAATATCTGCGAACAATATTCTACCAAAATTTCAAGCAAATCAAAATTATTAACTATTTTGAAATGAATGAATTCAAAAAAATCATCCAATTCCATACATTTTTGTAATTTTTTTCTACCCGAAACAATGTACTTTTCTCATTGAAATACATTTTTGTTTCTTTTGCAAAACATTATTTTTTCGATGCAAATAAATTCATTTTTTCTACTGGAAATAATTATGACGTTACATATGAACACCCGAACCACCGTATGCCAGATTGATCACATTCAGAATTCCAAAAGTCAACTTCACCAAGACCATATTTTTTCGATCCCCCCGATCGATCATAATTCGTGATATCCAGCTTTGATTTTCGATATGACCGCTCTCGCGCCCTTTAATCGGGTGAGCTTCATTTTTCCGGTTTCTTTTTTTTTAATTTTTATTCATTTTTCGTCATACGCGAAAATCCGTAATCGTCTCGTATGCTCGTTGCGCGTTGCCTCGCATCACGGAGATATATCGCGTATAAATGTACACTTTGCATACATGTGCCTCGCACACTTCGCTGAATTCAGAACGTATAACCGAGAACGTGCTATACGAATTTCCACCCTCCCCTTATAGGCACGCAGACGAGTGTGGGGGGGGGGGGAGAAGTGAGAGAATTCATGGGTGGAGCTCTGCCGAGGCACGTTCTCGGATCATGTATCCTGGACCGAAATAGGCGGAGTCGCGTTTTCCCACCGAGAATTTCTCCCCCTCGTCATTCTCTGTACAGTGTATGCACTTAATGGTACGTACTATATCAGTTTGCCTGGAAATTCGATGGGGCTCCGCGTGTCTCCGCGCGTTTCGCTCATCCAGGCCCCGCCAGCAAATCCTTCGAATCGTATTAACATTTATAATCGAATAGGTCCAGGCAAATAAATTTGCAATGTTTTTTGTTCGCCGCTGTGTTGAAATTTTGGTTCGTGCGTTCGTCAATAATAATAATAATAATAATAATATATATTCACACATTTTACTTCTCTTCAATTTCTTAGGACTTTTTGTACTTTATTTTTCAATACTTCGAAAAATAAGGTTTTAAAGCCTGTAAATATTTTTCTCTAACGTAAGAAAACTTAGTTTCTACTTAACAAATGTTTTATTTTTTACAGCTAATCAAAGTCCTTTTTTCGTGAATTAATTATTGTTGACGAGTGATATTTACAATATAGGAACAATAATTATTGTTGAACCGTCTTGGTAATGTAACACTATTAGTTATTATTAAATCATTTAGATATTGTAGGATTAATTATCATGAAATCGTTATAATGTGACAATAACGATTCTGAAATAATTATTATTGAATTCCTTTTACAATGTAACGATAACTTATTACGATTATTGTAACAATCGTTACTGAGTGATTTTGTGCAGTAACCGTAGTATTGAGAAATAATAATAATAATAATATATTATTATTATTATTATTATTATTATTACAAAATAAAAATCATTGAATAATATTTATAATGTAGCAATAATTATTGTTGAATAACTTATAAAATTAGTATTAAATAAATATTCGGCATCGACATTTAACAATTTTGCAAATTGTGTGTCTGCTATTGTTCCTGTGATCGGGGCCATAACGTGCGCCCGTACATATTCAAACGAGCGTTAACACCATTGATCGGTGCATTAGAAAAAATAGATCTCGGGAGAGCCGGATTGGAAAATAAATCTGGATCTTTTTCTTGGGCGCACGGCTCTCGGCGAGGAACAATATTTGTTTTAAGAGCCGCGAGCTTGTTAACATTGCGAACGATGCGCTGTCATGTTGACACGAGAATCATACGCGTCCGAGCTGCGAGACCGTACCGGAAGTGCCGCGTTCGCTTGCCCCCTTCGTACTAGCATTCTCGTCTCAACGGCGCCATAAAAACAACGAGAAAAATAACAATAACACCAAAACAAATAAATTTTTCAAATTTTCATGAATTAAATAATAACACATGCTGATAAAAAGAAAAAGATAATAATGAATGTATTAGCGATTTTTGTTTGTTTGTTTATAACATAGTAAATAATCAGTAATATGAATAATAAAAACGTCAATGACGGTGACAATGCGAATGATGATAAGAATAATAGTTTTCTTACATTTTGAAGATTGTAGATGATAAATAATAATAGTAATATTAATAATGACAAAAAGGACGATAATAATAAGAACGCAAAAACGACGATACTTTCTACAGGGATTTGATCTTCCCAATACACATGCAGGATGTTTGCGAGGCAGTTTCGAGTTGCATCCCCGATTACGTAACCTGACCCATACCAGCCCCTATCTTCACTAGAGAACGTACGAGTGTATTTATATTCATTTACAGGATGACAATTTTTGGGTGGCCAGGTATTATTCAATGAAAGCAGTTTGCCAGCAATCTTTCTCCAACGGACAAAAGTTTTTCCACGATAATTTGAGTAACATTTGAATTTTTATGATAATTGGAGTTTAGGTTTATCATTGATTAAAAAAAATAAGAGGGTTTGAATTAAATTTTTGGAATTGGAATTTTAACTTAAATGCACGACTTGAAAATTGATTGAGATTAGCAATTACGTGAAAGCATCAGCGAGAACGGTGAACTTTCACTGTCGCTCGTAATAGCAATTATACACGCTCGAACGTACAGCATCGCGTGTCAATTTCGTTGCTCCGAGCTTATCCCGGTAGGAATGCTTTTGAACTACGCAGGAAACTGTACAGGCTTGTATCCATCCACGTGAGATCCTTCAAAACGATTGGTACTTCTATCATTCGAGAGACAATTGCGATCAAACCTGTTTCCCCTATTTCATTGAATATTGTGAAATCCAATTTAAGACGAAACTGCACGAAAAGACAGATCGAAAAGCGAGTTTTTTATTTGCCGAACATCGAAAATCGAATTGTATTTATATTTTTCTGTGTTTAATAGAAGATTCAATTATAGATTTGTATGGATAAGAAGATTGTTTAATTTTATCGTTAGAACAGATAAGCAAATGATAACAGACTTTTTTAAGAAATTGTAGATTTGTTAATTAACTAAACGCAGGATTCTACATTAGGCACGCTTTGGTAAAAATGGATATTTTTTATAAACGTTTTATAAGATTATGGATGTAGGGCTGACGTAGGTTTAATAAATAGACTCTTTAAATAAATTAGAAACATTTATTGTATACTTCCTGCAATTTTAACATACAAAAACCGCATGTGAATACAACGCCTCCGTCAAGAAATGGGTATACGCTGTCGTTGAAATTTCGAAAATGGGCCATCGAAAACAAAAAAATGTTTAATTGGGAATAAGCTAGAATTTTTTATGTACGTACAAAAATAACAACATGGCCTTGCAAAAAAAATGGAATAAAAAATGCATGTTCTTTTACTGCTCTTTCCCAGAAAATAGTACAAATTTAATTTGGTAAATAATTTTCGTTAATTCGCTTGCTGCAGGAATACAAAACGTGTGGAAATTTCATCACAATCGATTCGGTAGTTTGAACATTTTAACACCAAGCGATGTAAAAGATTAATTTAGATATGAACCCATTAAAAGTTTTCTCAAAGGGAAAAGTACGAACAAATGTATGTTTAATCAGCGACGCTCGCGCCATTTTGGGAAAATATTCTTGAATATATTTATTTTCGAAAAAATGGAAAAAAAAAAAAACATTCGATCAAGAAACTTTTTGTTTTCGTTAATTTATTCGTTAAAGGATTAACTTCAAAGTATCACCAGCATTGGCTTACCGCCGATTGATCGCAGTATCAATGAAAAATAAGAAATTTGAGTTCCCCTTTTTAGAATGGATGATTGTTGCGAATACCGTGGAGATTTCCGTCAGTGCACTTGTATGTATGATTTGACTAGCTACTCGATCCAGACGGGGCGTGTCGGAAGGGTAAAGTGTCTCAAGAGATTTTCGCGGAGGACTTCGGGATGACTATATGCGTTTATTATATTAGACATTAGTATTCCCTCGGAAGATGAAACCTCATATCGGTCTCGCGTCTTCAACGACGTCTTAGATCGGTCGCGACGCGAAACCCTCCCGGAAGACTTTCGTGTTGTGTAGGTTTATTCATGAACGTGTAGGGACCGTGAAACGCTTTGAGAGTGCAAAAAGGGGTGCGCAATGGGACAACCCTGTTATCCGTCAATGTATATATCATTTTCGTATATTATCATCGAAAACTATGAATTTACAACGATCGAGCCACTTTTGACAAACGGAACGAATTCGCAGACGCCGAACAGAACGCGCCTGCGAAGACGATTACCTCCTACTGAAATCGCATGAATTCGAAAGAAATATAAGTCCGAAGGGTGGCAGGGAAATAGGGAAAACGTCGGCATTGGTTTTGAGGGTTATGTAGGTGTAATCTTTATAAAGGAAGATTCTCATCCTTTCTTGATTCGTCGTTGAAGAAGTAATTTGCGTGTTGGATGGCGTGTAAAGTAAGGGTGTAAAGTTCCGGCAAGTCCATCATTTTATGAGATTAAAGCTTGCAACGAAAATGATAACTTTTCAATCGCTCGAATTTCTTTCTACAACATTATTTGTGAAAATCATAAAAGTATCTTTTCAAAACGCTGTTTCAAAAATATGGAACTGAAAGATGAACAGATATTTTTCGAAATATTCAAAATGGGTATATCAAAATATAAAAAAGTGTCGGTGCTGTACAAGACCATAAGGATTTTGAAGTTCCGATGTTGCCACAATAAAATACTTGAAGTAATACAGCAATAAGTAGGACGAGAATTTATAAAATTGATTAAATTTATAAATTCCATTATATTTTGATGAAACATGATTGACGGTAGAATTACATTTTAGGATTTTGAGAATAATACGTATTTTCATAAACATTTTTTATCCGATATCCTTCACTATCTACAATATTGAGAATATTTATAAAATTTTAAATTAAAAAAATTCCAAATATAGAATATTTAAAATAAATATTATTATTTTTATAGTTAATATTACCATTTGATTAATCATTTCAAATATACTACTCCTGAATATTTCGAATGTGTAAAATAATCATTAGAATCAAGATCCTAGTTCTATCGAATATTCAAAAATAATGATCTTAAATATCTAGAATATGTATATATCTATAAACATCTAAATATCCAACGCAAACAATATCCGTAATCAGGGTTAGAATAATCAAAAACTTCGTTTCCTCTTTTGGTGGCCGTAAGACGTTTATGATTATCAATCAACGGTATCTACGATCGCAAATCCACACATCCTTGTCCATTTTATCAAAGGACTACGTGTATTATCGCACAAAAAAATAGAAAGAAAAACAACGAGGTTGAAACGTGTTCGGATCGAGGGTAGGCGCGATTCCGTTTACGCTTTATAGACATACACAGCGTTTATATTTTGCACGGTTGTTCGCGGGTCTCTGAGTGAGAGCCACGTGCTGCTGTCATTGCCACGAATCATATTATATACAGGAATGGTCGTATATAGGTGTAGATGTAAGTGAAATCGGACGTTCGCGATCTCCAGTTCCCCCCCCCTTTCGTTTTCTCTCTCGTGAGTTAATAAATATGATAATGGCGTGTGGTTTTCAGAGGGTGTGATATAGGTATCCGCAATAGGGGTGATTTCACGCACGGGAGGGGGGGGGGGAGGTCGTGATGGTCGTGGATGTCGAGAGAGAAAGATATTTTTGCCTGTACGGATCCCTTGACACGATGTGAATGGTAGGAGAGATATGTGCGTATAAAGAGTGACCAGAAGCGAACGCATCGTCGTCTACGCGGCTATCGTCGTCGTAGGCATCGTTCTCGCTTCGAACGAAGCTCTGGCCGTCCTGTCAGTAACAGGAACGAACCCTCGTATGTCACACCACCGATCGACGCCCCTCTTCAAACTGTCTCTTTCTCTATCTCTCTCTCTCTTTCTCCCGTTCTCTATGTACCAGATTTTACCGACGTGACCACAGTAAATAAACTCCCTCGCAGTCCACTGGTATTTTTCCATTTGGCAGCCCTTCGGAAACTGCTGAACTGCAAAAAAAAAAAAAAAAGTATCACGTTGGAAGTTGTTGGAAAAACCATCGAAATGATTTTTGTTGATTAGTGAAAATTGTATAATTCTTTTAGCGATTTGGCGTGTGAAGTTGACTGACGGTTTTAAAGGACAAGACGACCATCGGGAGGACAAAATTAGGCTTGCTGAAAAACAATTTGGAAGGAGTAAGCAACATTTTTGAAAAATTCGAAATATTTTAACGTTGAATAATATAATCATACTCTGCATCTATTTATTCGACGAAGCCTGATGCTTGATTTACCTAAAAGCATGTAATCGTTTATGGGAAAACTGCGTTTGATTATTTGTGCGATTATCTAGATCTTTTCGTGTTTTCGTTTTAACATCCGGTGGTTAATATTATTCCACTATTATTCAGGAACGTGGAAAAGCGATTCTTTAATTTAAACGTACTTGATACATTACGACTTTCTCGCGATCGAATACCATCAGTAAATTGCACGCCCGGACGATCGCGTCGCTAAATTCATATCGCTATCGAACAAACTCCTATCACGATCGAATAGCATCGAAAATAATTCACGACAATTCCCAAGGAATTTAAATTCATTGAAATTGAAAACCGATGTACGAAAGGCGGGGTGAAGATAGAAGTAGCGAGGGATTCGTTGGTGGATCGCAGTGATGAGTATACGGGCCTTTAATCCTCACCTGAACGTACGCCGAGCAAGAATATCGGCTTACCTTAATAATCGGCGGGCGTTTAGGGGGAGAGGAACAACAGTCGAAAAGCTCACCGACCGTTGCGCCGGATTTCGCCAGCCGACCGAGTCAAATTCATCCTTCGACGATGATGACGACGACAACGACGGCGAAATCAACCCCTGCGACTTGTACCGGTTCGAGGACCGCACGGGGGTGTTTCCATGACGCTACGAGAGAGAAAGAGAGAAAGAGGGCTTTGCAAGTGCTCGCTCGTATATTCCGAGAGAGCAACGTTACAAAACAACTACGAGAGATGTAATGAAACATTCTTAGTATTATTGGCATTGAGAGGCCCATCGGGAAGAGGAGACAAAAATCGCCAGGATGTATTTCGTGAGCAACCCCATTCATTTGAAATTATATATACGTATCGATGGTACGAGAAAAGTTACGCGAAACGAGAGTACAATCCTCTTCGTTCGTCTCACTTTCTCCCGAGCCTCCACAAATATATGGGGGAAAAGATTATTTTGAAGATTTCGGGACCCAGATAAAAATACAGGAAGTTCGCAATAACTGTTATATATATATGTATACAGAGCTCTGGAAAGTAACGTCCAGAAGGAAAATCTCTATGTCTATTTTTTTGGTTTACGATTGTTAGGAAATTTACTTGCCCATGATTTTTTATTAGCTTTCGAGAAGAAATTTTTCCTTTTGCTTTTTCGTGCATGTACTTACGTTATAGTTTTTCGACTTTTAAATCGTTATAAGTGCACTAATAAGCAATTATCTACAGGAAAACACGAAAACTGATTTTAATTCTTTTATCGTTGCAAATTAAAAAACAGGTCCGTAGATTTTCGTTCTTGGAGAACAATTTTCGGGTCATCTTGTATATGAATATCTATTGGGTAGAAGAATATGTATACATTTGCGAAAGGAAATATCAGGGCGATATAAAACGGCGAGGAAAGAAAAACATCGAGGCTAAGGTGCATTAGTATTGTTTTATTAATATTCTCTTTCCGTTATTTACAAAACTTTATAATAATCTCTAATTTTTCGTCGATTTAATTCATAGTTTCTTTTTTTTTTCTTTTATTTTTCGCTGTTTTTTTTTCACACATCCCATTCGTTCTCACTACGCTCTACACCGTCCAAACCGCGATATAACATTCTCAAACTCACCTTCGCATCAACGTTCCCGCTGTCGATCAATCTTGTTTTACTCATAATTTCTCTGCGTACCGCATTTTTTCGCTTTTTTCTTCAACCCTTCTCGAAACGTCGCTTCGTCTTTAAATTCATCGTTATACCAATATCAATAATGTTCATTCTCTCTAAACGTTATACAGCGTACACATAACCCGACTTTATGAATTCCTTTTTTGTCCAATGACGAGCCACCCGAATTTTCTCCGTTGAGAAAACGTTCGTCGATGTACTCGTCCCCCCTTTCAACCCCCCCCCCCCTTTTCCTTCGAACTTCCCATGTGATTCGTGTCCGCACTACGAGCATCACGTATTTACAGGCGTCGTAATAGGTTCTTTTTCTTCTTTTCTGTTCTTAGCTTTTGCGAGGGAATTCTCGACAATTTCGCATTCCCAGACGATTTTCCATTAGCGAAGGTTCCCTTCGTTCCGGATTTCTCGAGAGAAAGAACTGTACGTAAAGGAGTACCTTCAAAACGGAACTCCCGAACGGGGTCATTTTTTTCCTCGGGATCCTCCGTTTGATTCGACGGAACGAGGAATTTCGAAAGAACGAAAAAAAAAAAAAAAAAAAAAAAAACAGTAAAACAAAACAAAATAAAAATCAAGGTAAAAAGGTAATTCGAATCAATCAATCGAATAGCGTTTTGCTGTTTTTTTTTTTTTTCGTTCGCGACTGGATAAAAGGCTGTGGAACACGAGGATATTTTTTGGCATGAAGAGACCCTCGGTGACACAACGTGTGTAGAGTATATAGCGTTTGTACACTTTGTATATGAGGCGGGACGTGGGCCGGCTTCGTTTTCGCCATTCTCGTGTCACATGATCGCTCAAAATCGTCAATCCACGGGTTTCACGTATACAGGCGCGCGTGCGCGTCATATACCACGTATTCGCCTTGGCGAGTGATATATATATATATATATATATATATATATATATATATA
>JAPYZI010000843.1:0-40728 GCA_030523105.1 Ophioninae sp. A BG-2022a
ATATCCGCTGATTTTTCGATTTTTGGCAGAATTTCAAAGTTGGACCATCGATTTTTGCCAATTTTTCCATACATACCCCTTTGCGTTTTTTTTAGCGATATTTCAAGTGGACTTTCCGGGGAAACCATGAGAGATATCGATACGAATCCAACGCCATTGTTTAAGTTAGGCAAAAACCTTTCCCAAACCCTCCAAATGTCTTTCGATATCATATAAGAAGCTCACCCTACGCCCTTTTGAAATATCGTGATTTTTGAGATTTCGGGAAAACGGGCCTGGGACGGCGAACAAATTTTTTTTCCGTTTTTGAACTTTTAAAAGCGTCTGTTTCATCGGAAATTTTCCGCTGATTACGAATATGCCCGAGTTTTTGCCGAAAGTGCAGAATTAGACTGGGAAAATGAGAAAAACCCTTTCCAGAATAGTTTCTTGACATTTTTCCCTGGTGCCGCTTACGGTAGCTATCGTAGCAACGGAGGTTACGAATTAGCGCAGTGAACAAGTGACAAGTGACGAGTCGAAAAATAGTGAGAAAATTAAACTGAATTTTCTTGACGGAATGGGAGAAATTGGATTTTAAAATTTCGATATGGCTATGAACGTGTTCGTCATTCCCTTAATTTATTTAAATCTTGAGATACATGAAATTAAAAATTTGAAAAATTAAAAATGCGATAAATTAATCAATTAATTAATTATTAAATTCGAAAATTATTTTTCAAATTCTTCTTTATTTCAATTTCAAAAAAAAATATTTCCTCTCTTTCATAATCACTTTTCAGATCCTAATTTAAAAAAAATAAAGATTTAATAATTCAAATCATTAAATATAAGACTTATTTTAAAAAAGTTAATTCTTTATTTTTTATTTAAAAAACAAAAAATAATATTTTTATTCGGTTGTAACTAATTGCGGATTTCAACCCCATTTATTTTTGTGCAAACCAAAATTCTTCGGGTAATTCTTCGGAAGCGATTCCGAAGAAGCATCAAAGGGAATCCCGATATAACTGGTCTCCTTGAACAGGATCATTATTAAGATGTCTCTGTTTATAAGAAGTTGGTGGAATGGTAGCTTCCAACCGGGTAGTACCTTCATTCGTAGACAAGATGAATAGGAGCGAGAGAGACGATTGGAGTGAGAAAGTGCGAGACTCGAATAGTTCCTGAAAGATCAACATGGAACAGCGCGGGGTGAAACTGCGACAAGTAGTAAAGGCCCATATTAGTCAGCCGTCAGTAAAGAGTACAAAGAGATCGAACAATCCGCAACCGCGTTCGCCTAATCTGTCTTTGAAAAAAAATCTTTGAAAAAAGCATCGAAAGTGGAATAAAAATGATTTTTCTACTCCTGATATCATACGAAAAGACAGAAAGGTCGTTGCGATTATACGAAGGTGATTTTGTCTCGTCGTATCTTTTGTCTTTGATGCCTGTCTTCGCCATTCTGATTCTTCTATATCTTTGGCCACTTGGGCTTCGCGTATACGAAGTAGCATTTATCGTGGGAGTTCGAGGCGACATAAAGGGTGCACTTCACTATTTTCTTATTATATTGTACGGGCTACCGGTTCTCCACGGATCCGTTCATACCAGTCTCGAAAGTGTCCTCGTAAAAAAGTTGAAAAAACATCGCTCTGTACGGGTCTAAGCGAGATACAAAGAACGAAACGCTTAGCTTTTCTCGTGCCTCTCCCGAGTGGTTGCTAACACGACTCTCCCTTCCTCATCTCCTTCTGTCTCTCTCTCTCTCTCTCTCTCTCTTTCTTTATTCTACCATTTTCGTTATACAGCCTTATAAAAGCATTTTCCATTATTTCTCTACGATCCAACCTCGTTGCGTTGCTTTATTTTTCCTTGGCTTTCCAGCCCTTCCCCATCGACCGTTTTTGAAATTTTAATAATGCAGTATAACACTCACAATTGCGCCGGGAAATGTGAGAAAATGAAAACTCGTATTTCAACACGATTCAGACAGTAGTTTAGGTTAGGTGAAATGTCGTGTTCACTCGACGCGTGTCAAAAGGTAATTGGAATAAATTTGAAATTTCTGACACCTTTTTATTCAGGTTTAAACCTCGTAGCCTACTGTCTTATTGGGGCGACATTCTACTGAGTATTTGATTATTGTAAATAAAAGAGGAGAGTGTCGGAAATTTGGCAAAATATTATCGAAAATGAAAAAAGCATTATTCAAAATTAAAAAAAAAGATTATCCGAATTAAAATAATGATTTCGTACGCATCAGCCAAAAATGTGCAATGAATTGAAGTCTTTAGGCTGTAAAAATGGATTACCTTAAATATCGTTGCATCGTTCTAATGCGACCAAATATGTATATATATATATATATTTTTACACAAGTGTTCTTATAATTTCTCCAAATATTCCAAATTTTCATAGAATTAATACAAATTTCACAAATTTCCTTAACATTTTTTACAATTATAATTCAGTGATTTACAGCAACCAAGCAATATATAAATTTCTATAACAATAGACGTAACAAATTGAAGGAAATAATTCGTAGAGTTCCAACGGTGCAAAGTTCAACCACACGAATTCTAAATAACCCCAAGATACAGCTTGAACATCGAGGCACGTGTCTGACCCAATAATAGCTTTGCTCGGCTAGACATTCGTCTCGAGGTCATTTTTCAAGATAAAAAAACCGTCAGCGTTTCGTGATTAAGTATGAAACGAGCAGACATTCCAAAGTGGAGCTTTCAATGCAACCGTTTTACCTGCTTCACGGAATATTCGATTGGAAAATCGATTTTGTAGGTTATAAACACTTCTATCACGAAACTGCCACCAACTCATGACGTTCTTTGTCGAGGTCTTGCGACGTTTTAAGGATTGCGGATTAACTAGTCAACAGTTATCTATAATTTTTTTAGTCTCAAGGATTAAAAAATACGATACATTTAAGCATTATAATTTACATTAAGATTATTATTATTATTTACATTATAATTTACATTATTGTTGGTAATAAGCGTGTTCAATTATTATTATAAAAAATGCCTAGTGGCTGTGTATCAACCAGCAAATTTAACGAATTAATTACTATCGTAATTCCTCGGTAAGGTATATTGAATTTTCGCTGATGTAACTCTGTATTCCTATATTACAAGGTGCAAAAAAATCAATTTTCTTTCTAATGAGGAAGTTCATGCATGACCTGAATTCGGCTCGTGATCCGATCTTCAAACCGATACCTCATCGATTCGCATCAATACCTACGTCTCGATATGCCAGTGCACTCTCAATCATTTAATTATACCCTCAGAATTGTCGACTCTTCAAACTTGCTTCAAGGATTCAAGTGAAATTTTCATCCCGAACGGGATAGCCACCCTTCAAAGTAGCTTACACTGATCCCATCACGATCCAATTATTCGACAAGATTTCCACAGTGCAAACTTGACGGAAAAGCTTTTCACAAAAAATCTCTCAAGGCGAAGTGGGAGATCTCTTTACGTGACACCTCGGTACGATGATAAAGATAGATTGCATTTTTCAACTGAAATTTCTCGAAGATTTATAACTATAATGTCTTCGAGTACGTACGTAAATGTTATTCCTAATTATTAAATCTTCCAACAATTCGAAACCCAAACAAATCCAAACAATAAACTCAAAAAAAAAAAATACAAAAAAGAAAATCATTGACTTTTCTGCACTCTAATTCTCGCATAATTCAAGAATATCAATCGAATCCCTATTTTTCAACGTTGCAAAAGCAAAAAGATTTAAAAAAAAAAGAAAAACAATTGCAGAATTCATCATTTCCAATGGTACAAAAAAAACAATTTTTTGTGTTCGAACGACGCAAGTTTCGAGCCCCTGAATTCTCGGCACCCCTATTCGCGCATAGTCCAAGAATATCGGTCGGGCAGTTATCAGAATAGAGGCTGATGGAATTTGGAAGATTAATTAGGGCCCACCACAACGTGAAGGATGGGGCTGCATATTTAGATGCCACCGAAGCTCCTTCTCTCTTCCTCTTTACCCCATACTGTCCCAAACTGTCCTTCACACCCAACTATATAGATATAGCGAGTAGGTACTATTTAGAGTCTGCGTCCATAATATCTAGGCTGGATAGACGCATGCTGGAATTAGTACTTGCACTTTCTACGTTCTCTTTATCCTCAGTACGTGGTTAGCATGCCTACCTTCCATTAACATGCTTGGGGTAACGCGTATCCTCACACCGCTCTAGCAAAACTTTAAGAACGAGTCCGTGCACCCAGCAAAATGGAAAATTGAAGGAGAAAGTAAAAAAAAAAAGATTATTGAATATAAAATTATGATTTACTTCGAGTCAGCCAAAAAGTTGCAAGTTGCATTTTACAGGCATTAAATAACGGACCATCGAAATTTGCAATGATACATTTTTTTCTCGTTTTACAAGTTTCAAGTTTTGTAAATTTGAGCTATGAAGATCATGTAAACTCAAACAAATTTCCTTCGGCAAATACGAGCTACGAAAATTATTTAAAAAAAACGTCAATTTATTATTCATCGATTTATAATTCAATGATTAATTGGAGGAAATAATTCGTTGGGTTTATTTGGGACGATGAAAAATCCCTTAAAAAAACAACTTTGATCGAAGTTCTTGATCCAACAATCAAACAATTAGTATAACAATTATTAAAACAATTTTATGATTAGAAAAAACAAAAATCGTGAAAATCCTTGAACAATTTGTATCTCGATTATAAAATACGAATAGAATGAACGACGAGAATTACAATGATGAATTACTTTGAAGTATGTAAGTGTGGTCTGCGTTCGTATCGACAGACCGGGTGAATCGAGCCGGGAAATATCAATACCCACGTGACATCGCGGTAAACTCCCGGCACGGACAAATACCATTGTTCTCACCCTCGTGGGAATTCACGACCTGAACAAAACACCTAGATAAGGGATTTCGCCAAAAAGCATACATTAATCATCGTCATTGTTATAATCATCATAATCATTATCATCGCTTGGTTCCGCGATAATTACGCGGCCGTTGAAACATTTGGGAATTTCTTTTATCCAACGATGCTCGCGTTTGACACCGATAAACGATACGATTCTAATGGGGTTGAAGTTTGAAGTTGATAAGCAATGAATTGGTTTTTTTAATTTTAATTCTCGCTCGAATTGTTGCGATAATCTTCAATAAAAATTGGAATAATCTGCGAGAAGAATTTTCGGGAATTCAAAAAAAGGAAAGAGATAAAAAACGATCGTACGATTCGGCTGGAAATCGAAGGGGGCTCAAGTTGGCATCGAAATAAAAAAAAAAAACGGAATTTCGTTTCTTATTTTTTACTATTATCCAAAAATTAAATTTCGTAGATTTGGGATGCGGATGTCACCAAACGAAAATTCTAAGAAACGCCCTCGCAATTTTCGTAATTCTAATATGTAAACATAAAATTGGACAAATGTACAAAAATCTTCAATAAATTCATTAATTTGTAAATAAATGGAAATAAAAAATGCACTCTAACGATGCAAACTTCTTCGACGAAAAAGCTGGGAAATTGCGAGCAGAATACGAATCTTCTCTTTTTCGTGTCTTCTTCAAACTATTAATTAAAAGCAATTATTGTATGAGCCAATTTGAGATTGCGTGGAACTGTTATTTTCACGTCTTCAAGATCTTCATTCCCGATTCGTTTTATTTCGGTTTTGGAGTTTGCAACTTTGATGCACTCTGCAAAACAAATTTATCAAAGTCAGGTCGCAGTTCGCGCGAGTTCTAGTTATAAATAGTCTCGGAGCTTGTCGGGTAACCCTACGGCTCGTCTCGGCGCTTCTTCAATCTTTTCGTCGTGTTTTTGCCCCCGAGTAATCCAATTTGACCGACTGAACCAATGCATTTTTATTTCCATCTTTTTGTACATCCATTTTTTAAATAACACAAAAAAATGTTTTTACTTTTTAAGTTATAGAATCATAACCTCAATTTTGAATTAAAAAAATATTTTTTTTGTGGTTGTTTAAATGACATTTACAAAAATGCATAACCTCAATTTTTATTAGAATTTCTTGATTAAATTTTTAATATAATAAAAGAATTTAAAAAAGAGAACAAAAAAAAACGAAAAACCTGGAATTCCGAATCAGCGAAGCGAATTTGATTTTCGGTGCATTCGTTCTTTGAAGCAAGCTTCAAAGTCGTCCAAGCGTATTCCCAATTCGTTGCCCTTGCCTTTATTCGCATTCGAACAATTGGCTGTTCATTATCCTGTATTAAACTAATTTTATTCGTCCGCGTTCTTGTACGTTGTTCATTTCGATGCAACGCGACGAGATGCTTCAGGTCTCTTGGGTGCACCAGCGGAAAATCGTATTCCAGGCTGCCCTCCTATCTCGTTTAATTCGCGATGAATCATTCTTCGTCGGAGTCGAGCGATAAGTTAAATGGATTTTTCTTGTCGTTGGAAATACTGTATTCAAGCACAAAACTCATCGTCGAAGTTCAACATTATTTCCGATTGACTTGGGCGTATTGAGACAGATGGGAAATAGTGCCCGCGATAAAAAAAAAATAACAAAAAAAAAAAACAAAAACGAAAAACTGGAATTTCGTCAAACTAATTGTTAATAATTTATGAAGAACCTCTTCTCGCGTCACGAGAAGTTCGTATCATCGAAACTTCATAGATTCTTTCCTTCAATTTTTCATTTCAACTACTATCGTAAGTTATATTAATGACTAAAAAATGTTGCTTAATATTCGTAGCTTGACTTTTCAATAATATTTGTAAAATTGAAACAAAAAAATATATAAATATTTAATTATCATTTAATATAACATATTAAATAGTACCAAAAAATATAAATGAAATATTAATTGAAATGAAATAAAAGTATAAATAAAATATTAAATAATATAAAAATCTATAAATAATCTTTTTAGAAATATATAGTTCGTCGCCTCCGAACGATGCAAGCTTCATCGTCATTAGAATTTACGAGCTTGATTGTCGCAGTGTCACCACTGCGGAAACAAGTTATTTTTTATTTGTTTATTCGCTTTTGACCGGTTCAGGAAAAGAACGACACTCGATATTTTATTCCATCCAGTACGAGCGAATTTCCCTTGCATTGCAGTAAAAGCTAGGTATGTATAGGCGACGACAAGGGAGAGGAGGAGGAGGAGAGGATATACTCTTCAGTGGGATGCATCCCAGCTTCGCCATTCCCGAGTGATCGAAAACCCAGTTAACCTGACGAATTCGTATTGTTGGTGATATCCACGAGGAAATTGTACCGCCGTATAAATCATTCTTTATCATCTGTGCGTTTCGGAATCCTCGTAACCTCATCTATATTCTTCACTAATTTTCTCACGGATTTCTCGTTTCTTCCCTCTCCCTCTCTTTTCCTCGCTAAATTCCTCCCACGCATCGCGATTTTTTATCCTTCGATTCGTTCCTTTTTTTAAATTTTGTTATTTTTCGATTCGTTCGTTTTTCTTTTGATTTTGTCATTCCTTCGGTTCGTTCGGTTTAATTTTGTTTTTAAACATTTTCTTTTGTTTAATTTAATTTTTTTTTCTTATTACCTCGATTCGTTCGTTTTTTTCAATATATATATTTCCGAATTTCAATAGGTAATACAGATCGCAACGAGATAGCAAGAAAATTGCTTAATCCCGTACGTGCTCGGAGATTTAAGAGAAGACAACGCAATGAAGCGTGAATCGGAGAAGAAAAAAAAACAAAAAACAGAGAAAAAAAACTACGAAAATGCTCTGGGCGCGAAGGCATCGGGAATTGGTCGTCACTACGAACGAAAAAAAGATAAAAAAAAAAGAGAAAAAGGTCGACGATAAATTTCTCATTAAACACCCTCTACGCTGGACTTTCAGCGGCTATTAGATTGGGATAAAGGGGGAAGGGGAAAGGGGAAGGGGAGCAATGCACAGGCCACGAACGTTATAGCGTAGTATATCGTCATTGGGGGAAACCAAGCGTGGAGGAACGAGAAATAATCAGGTGGTGGACGGTGAAGTGCCGGCGGGTGGTTCGCCCGAATGGACATGTGAAAAATTGCCTTTTTCCGAGGCCGTACTTCCACAGAGTGACGCGGAAAGTGCATGTATCCTTGCATGAACGTGTCATCCTCCTTCAAACGTTTTTCCTTGAGGGACAAAAATTAAAAACACTGATCGACGACTGACTTTGCGTCGCGAAATTAATATATATGTGTATTATTTTTTTTTAATGAATTTTGACAAATTGTTTAATTTATTTTGAGACCCAATATTGATATTTAGGTGAAAACTAGATAATTCGAGATACTCTCATGAATCGTAGGGATATTAGGGAATTTAGGGTTATTTGGATAGGATTGAAGCTTGCGTCATTCAAATACAATGAAAATTAGATGTTTTAAATATCTTTAATTTTTTTTTACTATTCTCGGTTGAAAAATCGTTCGTAAGTTTTAGCACGTTTTTATTTATAAAAAGACGATTTGTAAAAATTAAGTAAGTTACGAAATTTATTTTAAAACAAATTACCAAATTTGTTTTGTTTTATTTCAATCGAATTTAATTTTGCAATTTCTCTATTTTCTTTGTTTGATTTTTAAATTGATAAATAAAGATTTACACTTATTTATAAACGAAAATTCATTATTTATTCATTCATGAATAAATGAATTACAAGAAATGAAAAACAACTTTTTTGTGGCATAATCCACGGAATGCTGAACTTGTTTTTGAAGAATCAATTTTCATCGGATTACTACACTTGAGGGCTCGATTAGCTTTGTTTAATCGGATTTATCGGTCCACCAACAGACACAAGATCCAACAGAAATTCTCGATGTTCGTATCAAATACGTTCGATCAACTCCTCGAACAACTTCAAGTTATGATCCTCTTAGTAACCCTCGATAGTAGTGCTGCGAAAATACAGATCGTCAAATCCTCCGAACGTTCAACGACCATCCATCCATCTTCCTTTGGCTCTTAATTTCGGTCAGGGGTACCGGGTACCCTGAAAGGGCTCAGAATCCTCTCAAAACCGAAACTTAAAGCGGAGAAGTCAAGTTGGTGGGCGGGTTTCTTTTACATCTGGTTCGTGATGTACACGATGTGATGTACAGGGTTGTCAACAACCTCCGTAAATGTTCAAAATTGACATCACCGAGAAAATACACGAAACAATTGTTTCATTCGTGGATTTCGTCATCGGAGTTTGTTTGGGTTTGTTCGGGTTTCATCGTTTGATGAAACGATGCTTCGTGAATACTGGAGCTCGTTCGTTCGAGAAACGTCGAAATCTCGTTTGGGAATCCGGCAAAGCAGGAAAAACTAAATTCCTGCCGGAAAGAGGAAAGAGGCGTACCCGGAAGACCTGGTCGTCGAGCGAACAGAAGAGGAACTCTTCGGAGGAAAAAGGGTGCCGAGAAATCCAGGAAAAAAATAAAATAAAAATAGAATCGGAGGTCTGCCAGTGGCGGTAATTACGTCGAGTAACGAGTAGCTGCCCGTCCTCTCTTTTTTCCAACTACGTCTAGTATATAACTACGAAATCTTCTCTGTATACATATACAGTGTAGAGGAAAAGTATCAGACACCCTAAAAGTTTCCTGTTCGCACAAAACATCGAATAACTTGGCGAAAAAAAATCGTGCGTCGATTTACCAAACGGACTTTTGAAAAGAACAAACTCAGCTTCGTTTTGGTCTTTCAACTTGATTTTTGCTATTTTTTGTTGCACCCGCTACGTAATTTTGAAAATGCAGCTTTTTTACAATTTTCGCAGTTTAAGAAATCACTTGTTGGTATTCGAAAAATTAAAGTTTCGCCATTTAGCGACGGGAGCATTGAAGAAGACATCGTTAGCTGTAGTTTTGTTTCAAAAAAATAAAAAATTAATTTTTTTTTGGCTGAGATATTCGATTCTTTGTCTGAATGGAAAATGTCTAGTTCTCTCGAGCAACCCTGTATATTTCCAGCACTGACTATTTCCCGGCTGTATATACCACAAACTTTTGACCCTTTTCCCCCAGTCGATCTCTTCGTCTCGGAAATGCGGTGGAGAAGATGCTAGTTATCTCTACCGGTCTAAGTCCGATCAAGGTTTTCCGCAACCCAAAAGTATACAATCTGATTTGAACGCATCCAGCGTGTCTTCGGCGCAACGATCAGCCACTCTGATTGCCCCGTAACAACTTCATTGAATGTCTTCGAATTTTTTTCGGTTTGCCAACTTTTTTTTCGTTCTTTTGACTGGAAATACATTTTAGAAATACACTGGGAATGGGAATTTAAGTGGGTATAGTTTTTGCGATATCAGGGCAGCAGTTTGAAAACAATAGTGTTTTGAGAAAAACCCTGAAAGTTATTGTATATAATTCCTAATTTAAAAAAATGACCATCAATCTGCTATGCCTGGAACATAGAGTACACCTCCTCTTCTTCAAAAACATATTCAGTTTGCAATTATTGGTCTCGCAGGAAGTTACAAAAAAAAACTAGTTGTAGCTATTTACCATTTTTGGTAAATTCCCAAACCTCGTGTACCGGAATATGAAAAGAACAAAAAGCAAAAAAGACAGTACAGGTCGTCCTAAATATTCTGATTATCCATACACTGGAAGCTTAATTAGCCAATGTTATCGGTACCCGCTTTGATATGCAATCTTTCGAAAGAGCCTCATTCCCAGAGTGGAATTGATTATCAAATACGTTGGCGGTACACAATGTTGCACCGAGAGAAACGTATTCAACTTTCGAACAGGCTTTAACCATATTCTATATTCGCCTGACAGGAAGATATTATTTTACAGGCACGTTTCACTGACAACAATATTGTTCTGCTCATTGACATTCTCGTAATTACGTAAATTATGCGAAAATCGGACCACGAAACTCACAGATGTACGGTCATTGTTCGATTTCATTGAAAATAGCAGAAAGCCATAAAATGGATACTCTCTTGCATTATTTAATGTAATTATTTATGAATTATTCATCTACAACTTACCCGAAAATTCTGTCAGTGAATAGTACCACGATCATCATCGGGTTGGTTTATCATCGACTAAAACAAAATAATGTTGTCGGTAAATGGCGTTAATGTTTATAGTGATTTCTTACTACATTTTGTGATAATACCATTTTTTAAAATGGGGTTCAAGTTGAAGTTGAAATAGGGTTAAAAAAAAAGTTAAAATACAGTTGAACCAAGGGAATTTAAAAAAGTAGGGTTGAAATTTGCATCGTTGAAACCTGGGTTAACGTTGCTGGGTTATTATTGATAATTATTGTTAATTGAATAAGAATCTTCGAAACATTCTTCGCGATTTTTGCAACTTAAAGTAACGCAAGGAAGAATTTTTTATGAAAAAGATTATATATATATATATTTCGTTGTGTTCCAACGATGCAAAATATAATTCATTATTTACAGACCAGATCTGTAATTAATTATTTTTTCACTGTTATTATTATTATATTTTTTAATTATTACTGTCATTATTTCGGGGCAGTAGGATCAGGAGCATCAGCCTCCAAATCGCGTGTTTGAATACACTTTTCGTTTATTCTCGTCTCAATTGTTTCGTGATTCGGGTGAGCTATTGAATATTTTATTATTACCTCTGTTACCATTAGCGTGTTTAAATACCATGTACTCTCGTACCACTGCCACGATATCGAAACTTTTTGAACCTCCAGAACTTTCAGTATTTAAACAAGGCAACAAAATGCGAAAAAATATATATATATTTAGAACCCAATAACAAAACGATATATAAAGATATATCAAACGAAACCACGTATCTCTAATTATTTGACTATTAAACAATTATTCGAAAGGAAACGAATATTTTTCGATATATAAATAAAAATCAAATTAAATAAAATTGAGCCAATTAAATTTGAGTACGCTGATGTAACGAGTACTATGATTGTCGTTAACTATGTAACTTTTAAACAATTATTTTAAAAAAAGGATTTTTCGACATTTAAATAAAAATCTATTCAAACAAAATTGGGCTAATGAAATTTGAGTACGCTAATGAGTAGCGAGAGACGAAACCCTGATACGATGCTGATAAGATGTGTTTCATCGGGCTGATTTTCCATTCGACTCTTCTCGGCCCGAAAATAAGGGAGTCTCCGAATTGTCCTGATTGCTTTCCATCGTTAATCAGCCAATGAAAGAGCCGAGGAAGGAGTCCCTTTTAATCGCCCCCTCCCCCCAACACCATCCTCCAACCCTGGTAGGAAGAAAGTTTCGCATCAGGCCATTAGAAAGCGGATCGAGTTGAGGAGTGACGAAACGATGAGGAAACGAAACTAAAGGTGGTATAAGAAAGGGGTTGGGGGGAGGGGCGATCGAATGATGAAACGGAAGACCGAGGTCTGGAGGAGGAAGATGACGGGTAAAAAGAGAAACGTTGAAGCGTCGAAGCCCTTATGACTATATTGAATTGAACGGATGGATTCGAAACTCGAAACTAATGAAGCGTATATATCTTATCCGTTGGAGGAAGATGAAGAGGAAGGAAGGACACGTGCATTGTCGCAGTACAAGACTGGACCAAACGGGCTGATGAGGAAAGCTTTTCCTTTCTTGCTACCCCATACACAGCTATCTTCTTTCTTTCTTTTTTGTTTTGTTTGGGTGTGTTTTTTTCCTTTTCTTTTCTTGCGACCCTTTGACATTGTTCTCCAAAGTCCGCTACTCAGACGAACCGTTCGCTGAGAGATACAACGGACGGACAAGCAACCCCTGATCTTGCGCGAGTTGCTCGCTTTATGCTCGGATAATTCCTAACGCTGCAGTAAAGAGGCTTCTCTATTCCTCTCTCTCTCTCTCTCTCTCTCTCTCTCTCTCTCTCTCTCTATCTCTCTATCTCTCGTTCTCTCTATTATATTTATTATATTTATTATAATTATTACTGCTTGAGTTCAGGTTTGGTTTATTGCATTTTTACTTTTAATTATTATTATGTTCGGGTTTATTTTACTTTCAGTTTAAGCTAAGTTAACGTTTGGTTTATTGTATTTTTTAGTTTGAGTTCGATCTCTGTCTATATCACTTTATTTATTCATTTTTTTAATATTGTATCATTTTCTTTACGATTTTGTTATTCTGTTTGTTATTTTAACAGAATAATATGTATATATATATTTCTTATTTTTGAGATGTTTTTATTATATCTTATTCTTCTATTGTAATTGCAGTTTTTGCTCACTAGTGAGCTGGGGCATAGTAAAAAAGTATCGTGTATCATATATATGTATATAAATATATATATCTTCTTCTCGTTCTCTTTTTCTTTCTCTTTCTCTCCGCTATCTAGTGCAAAAAGGCAGCCGTAAGGGAAAGCCAAGAATCGAAAAACGACTAGAGAAGCCAGCTTTTACTGCCGTCGTGTCGCGACTCTTCGAGAGCTCTCTTAATGAGCTACTCTTCTTTCCAGTCTTGAGCTTACCTTTGAGAGACAACGGGACGGTCCAACGACGCGAATTCTACCGGCGGGGAAACAGCCCTCGATTTTACTACGGATCAATGTATTCCCCGTCGTTCCTTTTTTTTTTCTTCATCCCGATCGATCTTTTGCCCCAATGGAGTCTCGGCCCTGACGTTCTTTATTTTTTGTTTTGTTTTTAAGCCCGCTGGAGAGTACTTTGCAATAGCGCTCTTTCGAGTATCACATCGCGAATGAACGCTCGGACGAGTCATCGATACTCTTTATCCAACGACTATCTTCACTGATTATCATTTATTGATCATTTTTTTATCAGTTCGTTTTTTGAAAGTTTCATTTTCAAAGTCTGTTAGAATTAATCCATTGGAATTTAATGCGGAATAAAAATTACGTTTATTAAAATTAATTACAATTAAAAGACGATAGAACCTCAAGACTATTTCAGAATCGAAAAAAAAAGTTCGATCCCCTTACCTTGAAGTCGAACATTTTTTTTTTTCGATTCTGAAATAGTTTTCAGGGTTTATCCAATCGAAAATTTTCAGCTGATTACGAAATGTCGTCGAATTTTAATTTGAGCTTGAGTTTTGTCAGGTTGGACAGACCACTAGCACATGCAAGCATATATTTATAATTCGTTAATTATTATTTATAGTTACATAAATTACAGTTAACTATACTTAACTATATAAATAAATAAATATATTATAATTAACTATAGTTAAATAGTTAATCATTATAATCAGAAAATAATAATTATTATTATTCTTATTATTTTTATTTATTATTTTTCTTCCATACAGTTTTTCTTTTTTACATGTTCCAATGCATCCTCGATCTTTTCGTTTATACTGTCGATATTTTTTTTTCTCTTCAAAATTTATAAAAATATTTTTATAAAAATGGGAGTCGGGGTAGGGGGCGTCGATTCTCCGTCTTCTCCCATTCCATTTGAAATCATAATATCGCAGCGTTAATAAAGCTTTCAAACTTTTTTGGCGTGGCGGATACACATCGTTCCAGTTAGCCAATACAGGTAACTGTATACGTTTCAATGCAGTCCCGATGGTTCCGAGACATGAAAATTTTCTAACAATTCCACACTTTTTCTTCACCTCCGGTCAGAAAATATTCACGTACGATAAAGTCGCGTAAAACTCATCAGGCTAACATTCTGTAAGCAGAAAAAGTAAGTTCACAAATGAACGTGATTCGTTCCCCCATAGCACACGCTATCAGGATACAACTTGATAACAACTCTGGAATTCCGCTGCTTTTTTTACCGTTCATGATGGATCCGGAGATGGACAGGGAGAACGAAAAAAAATTCCGAGTTTCGGTTAATTCAAAGTTTTATTAATTCAAATATCATGCGAGGTTGTTGAACGTGCGCCGAAATTTTCGTTTTCATGACGACGAGGGGTATCGAAGCGTCGAGTAAAATAATATAAAAATGTAAACTCGCTGGATTTAATTTATTCAAATTTTTGCAAAGTTTGGTGTTGCTGAATTTATTTAATGTCAATTTTGGAAAATTTTAAACTCGCAGGATTTATTTTATTTACATATTTGCACAATTTGAACTTGCTGGATTTATTTTTGTTCCAATTTTGGAAAAATTCGAGGAGGCCTTGATAACGATTCTTTATAAATTTGGATTATCTTGTCGTCGTTAATGAAAAGAGAATTTCGCGTGACGATCGATCGATTATGGCTAATCGAAGAGGCAGGAAACGGAGAACATTCGTTACGACGATCGTCCAGATGAGGCCTTCGCTCAACAATTCCAACGATCGTAACCTC
The DNA here is from genome assembly GCA_030523105.1 of Ophioninae sp. A BG-2022a. Lineage (NCBI taxonomy): Eukaryota > Metazoa > Arthropoda > Insecta > Hymenoptera > Ichneumonidae > Ophioninae sp. A BG-2022a. The sequence continues at coordinate 15,277 of JAPYZI010000843.1, forward strand.
CCGATCCTCCAGTTCCATGGCGTGACCTAAGAACGTTACTCTTCCAATTTTTTTTATTCTATCTTTAACTCGGGATAAGGTTACTATCACAGAGGTATCTAAATAACCCTCTCATATCTAACCTTTCCTCGATTATTCTAAGCCCTCCTCGATTAACGCCTTAATTTCGTATACGGTCGAAAGTACTGGAGTGGCCTCGATTAAATTCGATGATTTCGAGCTATTCAATTCCATCATCAATTATCCGGTCTATCAGCTGTTTTTTTATCTCCGACGTTTGCCAGGTGGCCTCCTTCGTACTTTCCTTCTTAATGAACTCTATTCCGCAATCGCCTGCCGTACTTCACCTTGTCCTGATCTGAGAAATTGCAGCTCTGATAAAACTTTTGTCCTTCCTGGTTAACTACTGAATTATCACTAGTCTTCTCGAATTCCCCTCGAAATTCCACTTCGCTCTATCTCCTTCTGTCAAAATTTAGATTTTCATGAAAACAGTTTATTACGCAGAAATGGGGCACCATCAAATTACAGTAATCCTGCACAATCAACCGGAAATCATTTTTCACAATTTTCGTTCCGGATCATCATCGGTATTATTGGGTTCAAATATTAATCCCAAAAATAGTAACTAAGCCCTAGTCTTATTTACCCCTGATCCCGAACCAAAAAAAAAGCTCGAGTTCGTACAGGCTCCAAAATGGAGAGAGGGATCACGCGATAGGGTCGTACGCGTGATTCGTTCCGATGGATCGGTTCATTCGGATCGTCACGGTGAATGAATCATCGTTATTCCCGGTTGATATTGGGGCACGAGGGAAACGGTGGCAGATGTAATCGACGTGTTTTTATCGTTCCTAAGAAGGATGCCCGGCGCGGAGATCCAACTCCAAGAACGTCTTTTTTTATTCTCCCGTTTTTCATTTTTTATTTAATTTTTTTTTTTTTTTTTTTTCGTCGCTCAATTTACATTTGGGGTAACCGCAACGCCATCTGGCATCACGGATGCGCCAGAGGGTTATGCGCCTGGGGGTGGCCCGCTCGTTTCCCTTTCAATTTATTTTGTGACATAGGTCACCCGTCCCGCCGCAGCGGAAAGCCGATATCGCGCCCGCGAGAGAAAGAATGAAATTTACGACGGCTCTTACCCGACGACCGTACGTGCATCTACGTAACAAGAAGCGCCTACGCCAGGAATACGAGAAACGCCCGAGAATACCAACTGCGCATGCGCCAATACTTATATTTCCATATACCTATATTTACCAACTGCAGTAGCGATGCGCGTCCTTTTTTTACCTTTTAGTTTTTTTTTTGTTTACTTTTTTTGTTTTGTTTATTTCGCCTACGCGTGCAATACAGCAAAGAACGACGCTTTGGCGGCAGCGTACCAATGCGGCTCCGCAATACGGATCAGAAGCCGAGGCGCCGTGGCGAAAGCTTCACGGTCGCTGGCTCCGCACCGCAAAATGCGGACCTAAACCCATTCAGACATATCCACTTATCGGGTGTCCCGATACGATCGAAAGTACTCCTTGGCTCCTCTTAGGACGATAAATATTCGTATTTCTTCCAATTGGGAACCTTGAAACGGAGTTCTAGGTCGATTGCTACGAAACTATTTTTTTTCTTTTTATTTATTTCTTATTTTGAAATAGTTATTTTTGTGGTTTTTAATAATAGGCGACGGAAATCGTGTTTTGCAGGTTTGATAAGGATGGGAAGCCTTGATAAGGATCCGGAAAATGATTCGTGATTCGTTGCGTTAGAAGTTGAAAAATAATTTTTAATTGTGATTTTTTTAAATTTCTATCATCACACTTTAATGCAATTTAATTTTCTTCGCCGTCGTTCTTTAGGACTATAATTAATTAATTCATTAATTAACGTCGTAAATTGGCATCAATTAATTAATTCCTAAGGATTTTCGGGAAGAAAGTTCTACGTCATGATTTTCCAGAGATAGTTTTTATTTCATTCCAGCATAAATTTTATTACATTTAAAAAACCGTATTTTTTTTTTAAGTACTTTTTACCCGACTCTTAGAAAAGTATATGATAATAGATTTTTGAGAAACATTTTTCGAACCCAGTTTTATTTGGGGTTTTTTTCGGGTGTGCGATCGAATCGGGACACCCTTTACGCGTGCACACGCACTCGGATATGCATGGGCACATATGAAGGTACGTAGTATGTAAACGTATATGGGCAGTATAAAAGCGATCCAACCAAGAATCTCGCTCAATACGCGGCACCTCGGTAAACGAGATTGCTGATTCACGCGAGCTTCGTGACTCAGCATTACAGCAATGCTTGTTCGCACTGCGTGCTTTACCAACGAATGCATGTAATTCAACGCGTCCGTTTTATCACCCTTAAGGCTATTGAACGAATTAAATACGATCGTGTACGTACGACGAATGTATGGATGGGTAAGGAGGGCTGCGCCTCGGATCAACGAATGCTTCGGGATATATCTTAATGAGACCCGTTACTTTTACTCGAAAACCCACCAGAAGTCTCATTAATCAGGGATCTCTCGAAACAACGGCTTCCCGAAACTCTATTTTATTTTTTTTACTTATTTAATTTTATTTTAGTATTTTTTTAAATCTCGCATAAAAGAAGGATAAGTACGATTGGTTTTTTCAAAAATTAGTTTGCATCAGAACGCACCGAATTATTATCTTTTTATTTCTATTATTTCCCGCAATAATAATGTTCATTATTCTTCAAAACGACATTTGTTTTAAAACCTCGATCGCCAAATGAGCGTACCAAAAAATGCTAAGGCGATTTTCGTAGCTCCAATATTTCTATCAAAGTAAAAAAAACTAATAATAATAATTGTTAATAATACTTATTATTAATAATAATTAATAATAATTATTATTATTATTACCGAGTTCTACAGTAGCGAAGTTCGCGAATTAATTTAGCCCGTCATTGAGTCTAGGGTGCTTATACTTACGAAACTCCAGAGGGCCTTCTTTGGGCTTCGTACGTATCATCGGTACGTTCGAATCAATAATTTACCGTGTATATTGTAATATCGTTATCGGATCTGCGGCGTCGATGTCCGAGTAATCTCGATCGCAATTCAAGTTTGCCGACGGCTATATCCCACCACACATACAGGGTGGTTATGAAGCGTGGAAGCGCCTGGAAATTCCATAGTGTCAGTTACAAAAAAATACATTCAGTCTGAGGTTTGGGGTAGTTTTCAACGACGAATTAAATTTTAACCTTAAATTTGACCTTGAACTTAATCTTCGAGTGGAAATCACTGTTTCTGGCATCAGCGATCGAAAGATCGGTATATTTAACATTCGAAAGTGTCAAAACATTGACGTTCAGAGTCACGTCCGACCAATGGTCCGAGTACACGTTTCAAGGTAAAATTATCCGCTCTTTCGATTGTCGATGTCAAAAATAGGTGTTCCTGTTTGAAAAAACAAAGTTGAACTTGAAATGACCTTGAAGATGAAATTCAAGCTCTACATGAATGTCATTATTGGATTCCTCCTTGAAAACTATCTACTACTCGGGCTTCATGATTTCTTTTTCATTAGAAAGATTTCCGAATTTTCAGGGGTTTTCATACGTTTTCCCCACCCTGTATATACATACATATATACATATAGATACATATATATATATGTAGAAGCAGTAATTTCACGCAAAATACGAGAGGGAGACCAAGACGGAGTATCGATTGAAGTTCAAGGGGGGCTCTCGAGCTATCGAGGTCTCTCCTTCTATCTCATTAGTGGACGGGCTAAGGTTACCCCTGATAGGGGCCTCATCCGTATCGCAATCCCCTATATATGCACACGTGTTTGGTTATAAGTGCATGGGTGTGCCACGATGTTCGCTTTCTAACCTCTGACTAATCGCATACTCAAGATTTCCCAGCTTGGCTTGTATCAACGTGACGTCAGATTGTCCGATGGTACACATAACGTCAAACGCCACTGGACTCTCTCGACAAACCGGAACGTTAATCAGTCCGTACGCCGATAGCCCTGTGTATCTCACTATACACCTCTCTCTCTCTCTCTCTCTCTCTCTCTCTACCCTTCCTCCATCCAGGAACGTTCAAATGCCCATATTCTCCCTTCAAGCACCAAAACGGCTATCCTCCCATCCCGACCAACCTAACCTCAATATCGCACCTGCCTACCAACCAATATTCTCTTGTTTACTCAAAGCTCCCATTTGGATGATGACAAAAACATTGGGTGAAGATACTTTGAGCTTGTTTGGGTTACGATAATCTTCATGGTATTTCGGTTTTTTTTCTGGTTTGGAATTTGTTTTTTTGCATATTAAAGAAGTTGCGAATTACTGGTTTTGCAGAGGCTTAAAGCTTGAAGGGATGAAACCCAATGGATTTTTTCTTTCAGTTTCGAATTTTTAATTAATATTGAGAATTACACTTTGATAAGTTGTTGCGGGTTATTCAGAAATTGCAAACTTTTGGGATTCTTATAAATTCTTGCAAAAAATGTTTTTAATTCTGATAAATACTTGCACAATTTTAAAACTCATAAATTATTCCAAAACAATTTGAGAACTCCCATTAAATCTTGTAAAAATATTTAGAAATTGTTATGATATCTTCCAAAGAATGTTAAAAATTCTCATAATTTTTTTCGAACACTAGTAGCAATCCTTATGGATTCTCAAAAACTTTTGCATGATTCTCGTTGTTTAAATTCGGGCAAGGAAATTTGCAATTATAAAAAGTGACGAACATCACAAAGCCAGGTTTGAGCAAATAACACATTACAGTCAGCAAGAAACTTGGATTTTTAGAAGTAGACGGAACATTTGATAATATTGAAGCGCAGTGGAACAAGCTTTCAACTGAAAGGATTTTCCTGATCATTACAAAACGGCTGCTTAGTTCTGTGACCGTTGTTTGTACGGTGACCGCGAAGAAGACGTAAAGTACAGCAAAGGAGCACCAGATGGAATTAGACGGAGCGACGCATTGGGTTCTTGTTGTATTATTTCTGAGTCGCGAGTGGAAAAATCAGCACGCAAGCTGAACTCTCGCTAACGAGCCACTTAGGCTTCTTACTGTTGCTTCTGTCGTTGCGCACCAGTCCTGGTGCCCCTCTGCTGTGGCATCCAACATTCTATGCCACAGAGCTTTCCTTTCTGGTGTAATTTGCGGTGAGCCTTCTTGTCTGATGTCTACCAAACTGGAACAAGTCGAATTTCCACTGCATTCGTTTCTTCTGGTTTCCTCCAGCTTTTGGTTCACCTATAGTCCGTTTCGATGTTAATGAAACGGACTAAAATTCATCAACAGTCATCGATCATCACTCGATAACTAGTTTGGGTTTACAGATTACGAAAAAAAGCCCAATGCGCTTCCACGAGCGTTACGATGAAGACGTTTCTTTTGAGATACGCCAAAAGATGCGCAAAGCGTTATACCTCGAAGCTATTTACCCGTTTCGAGCCAACTTTGTACTCTTATTTTTCTTTCGTGCAAGGAGTATCGGGGAGTCGCCTCGGTTGATGCCTGTATCCGTCTCCCGGACAAACTCGGATGCGTTAGGTAGACGGTGGAATGGAGCGTCGGTAGAGAACGGGTATTTGCGTCACGGAAAATGAGACGTCTCTCGAGCCAGCTATAAAAGCTCAACGAGCGAATCTCATGCTAAAACACGTCTCTTACGTTCCGAGTGCGGGGACGACCCACACCCATGGGAATCGATAAACAGAAAAACATCTCACGAGCTGATCATTGATATTCCGCCGTTACCCAGGGAATTCACCAGTTCTTACGATATCCAGGAGAATCGAAGACTTCGGTGCCATTGCGTTTGGTACTTTCGGAACCACTTTAAAGAAAGTGTACCTCGGCGGTGAACGAACTAGAGTGAGAGAAGGAATGGCAAAGCCAAAATAGAATTGGAGCTATCAAAAGAAACGGAAGTTCGCTGTCGATAAATCGTTAATCAATCGACGGGCTATTCAGGCAATATTGGATATTTTAGTACTCCGTAAAATTTTCAGTATTAATTGCGATGCAACGAATTTTTGTTTGGGCTTAGCGTTCTTTTATGTTCATGATTATGCACAATTGTGAATTTTTTTTATATTCGTGGATTATTTTCGATGCAAATTCATGAATTATTTCCGTGCAATCGCTGTCGTAAAAAAATATCCAAAATGGTCGTTTCTGTCCTCCTGAATTAATGAATGATCCAATTAGACCTGATGCACCCCCCAGCTATGGGTCTGGTACCTGAATAGAACTGCGGGAGGTTGAGTAATAGTCGCCGTTTGAGTGGAAAGAAACGGTTTGTCCGAAGAGGAACGGTTCGAAAAATAGGGATGGACTCGAGTGGAGGAGACCAGGTGGCGTTTCTGGAATGTGTGAAACATAAATTTGGAAGGAAAGGCAAAGCAGAGTCGATGCGAGCTTCTTGTTTCCGGAAGTCGCTCCGACGACCATTTTTCAACTTTCTTACCTTCGTCGTTGCGTGTCCATCAACCAGCTTTTTTTCGTTCCAAACGTCCAGCCACGGAAATGATCGCGTGGCGACGGTCCAGTGGAACACTTGGAAAATAAATACGTAAAAAAAAAGTGGCGGCGATAAAAGGCGAACGTCCATCGCCGTATAGAACTCGGATCAGCGCAAAAACCGAGCAAGATGGACGGGTTTGGAAAAACGGTCATGGAACCGGAAGTTGAAGGGGAGGAGGTGGGGGTTGAACAAGTCAGGTTTGGTTCCGTGATAGTGATAAGTATGAGGGAACTGTCGCGCATAGAAAAGAACGAATAAAAAAAATGAAACCGTGAGTGAGTACAGAGAAAGCCAAGCTTGCGCCGAGGAATGCGCTCGCGAAACGTTTCTTGCGAGTCCTGTGGCTGACGGGCTGCTTCGAGACGAAAGAAGATCGAGAGCCTCCGTTCGGGCTTTTCTCTGTTTGTTCCTCGTTCCCCCCCTGTCCTTCTCGACGATTCAAGTTTTCACGCCAAAGATTTTCCTGTCTTGTTCCTTTTCCTCCGGATCCTTGATATATCTCCCCCGATATTTCAAGTGTCATCACCCTCGAAGGAAACCCATAATCAACGAGCGTACCAAAGTCGACGAAAAATATATCCTCAGCCAAAAGACTCTTCTGATAGGAAACATCCAGTTTCGCCTTAATTAATAAATAAAGTTAATATTCCGAACTGGACTTCCCGCTGCAATCAAGCCAATTCTTTTCTGCACAAGTTGAAATAAGGTAGATAAATGTGACGTTGAAAAGAAACGAAAATTATTTTATTTGATTTTTCGTTCTTTTCCATTTATTTGATTTTTTCAAATATTAGGTGTGTGGGTAAAAAGAAATCCATGATTTTTCCAGTCACTGGCTTTTATTGCCAGCTTTATGATTGGTTGACTCCGAAAAATAATGGATTTATTTTTACTACACCTAATATATATATATATATATATATATATATATATATTCTTCCTCCAGTTGTCACAAAATTGATCACAAAATGGACGGGCCTTCCAAAAGAGAGGGAAGATAGAAAAGTTGTAAAAATAGGAGTAAAATGAAACAATATACTTAGCAAGGAGTGGCAGAAGGAAGGAACATAATTCCTAGATTAAATCCTGGTCGAAGCACTGGCGCATAACGCGTACGTGTTTGCAGTTCCGCTTAGGGATGTTTGTTCTCAAGGGAAGAATAAATCAAAAGTGTGGCGAAGTGTTCGCGGCGAGCAGGGCTGTCAATGGACCTCCCGTAACGCCTGCTGTATTTGTACACTTAGGTATAGAGGTACGTGTGTACACACAGGTTTCTATCTCGAGTAATAATCTTAGGCCCTCCCCTTTGGTCGTTTATGGTTGTGTCGTCGACTACGACGGTGAACCGCGCTGCAAAAGTGAGCCCTATTGTTGAAAGACTCATTTGCATGACAGACGAGAAGTAAACAGGGCTAACGGGCTTTTCAGGAAGCCCTGACGACCAGTGGGAAAGGAAACAATTGCTCGGTCTGTCACACTAGAATAAATGCGATACCGGACTGACGCAGTCCAGGTTTGATTGGTCGCCAAACGTGTCATCACATTCCTTCGAGAGGGCAACTCCTTTTTACCCCCTTCTGTTTCCCTTTGAATTATTCCTCTCTCCCTTTTGTGGCGTGTTCTAGGAAAATCCACGTGTCGACACGACCCTCGTTTGACTGAGTTTAGAGAATTGAATTGTGAGATTTATTTACACTTTGCGCAAGTCCTCAAAATCGATAAGTTTTCCCCACGGGCATTATAATAATCTTTATAATAGGTCCAGAGTAATTCCACGTTTCCTCGTCTATACGAATCCAATCAACATTGACGCCCTTCAATGATGAAGGAACTCGTTTTTCCACCTCGTAAAATATCAGGACCGGGATTAGGGAATTCAGATTAGTTTTATTGGTTAGCTTGAGGTTCGTCGGAGAATCGTGACGCTGCGAAATGTCAATAGTCACCGCTGGTTCAGACCAGCAACATGAGCAATTTCTCTTCAGCGACTCGTGAAAAAATGTGGGAGAAAAAAGAGGGGAGTGAAGAAAAAAAAAGGGAGGGAGACCTAGCTTTTAGTAGTGGATGGAAAGGGTGTCGGGATTATAATACTTGATCCCCTTTTGGTATGAATACATACTCGCATTGTGCGTACCCAATGAGGGGATTGGGAGGGGTTGGAATTTTATCCCGATGTTTCTAGGGAGTTTCTTTTCGGCATCGCGAATCAAACGGCCGTGAACATTTGTCCAGGTTTTCTAGTCGATCCGTTTCGTACTTTTAACTGTGGGGTGTGTCATAATGACGAATCTCTAAATGTGGACGCATGGGCGTTCCTTTTCTCGCAAGGGCTGAACGAGACCCGCGCTGTTACTGGCAACCAACCCCGTTCCGTTCAACCCTCCGATAGGGCGAAAGTAATTGATAGACCGGAAAACGACGTTGACACAATTGATCGTGAAGAATGTTGTGTTTCGAGATCGTTGAACAAATATCGGATCAAGCCATATTCCAAACCTCCAGTTTGCGTTTACCAAACAAACAAATAGCCCTCACCGACCCCTATTCAATTTCATTAAATTATTTGAAAGTCTTGTTTGTTTGGAATTGAAACGTTCGTACGCTATCAAACAGGCGAAGACGATCCAGTTCTATTTTCGTCTTATTTTCTCCAGCTCTATCTCATTTTGGGCCAATCCTAGGTTTTGATCCATCACTTCGTGGTACAAGTCCATAAAGTTCAAGTTTTCTTGTTTGGTCATTGTCTCTTTTGGATCGGAGCGTAAAAATCGAGCTTGTTTGGCTTTGTTTGAGTTACGTTCGTCACGACTCGTAGTCATCTGGAATTTAAATGTACAATATATAATTATGATTTGTGACGAGTCAAAAATAAAAAATCAACCTTTCTGGGTATAAGACCAATTACGTGTATTAATTTTAGAAATTACTGATCGATCGATTTTATCCTGATAACGTTGAAGCTTTACTGAAGGATCACAAAATCCTTTTCAATTTTTCTTTGATCCGCCAAAACCCTGGCTACTAAAATAGTTTCAATATAACCTATTTTTCAAAAATATTTCCAACGATACTTCGCGAAAGATGACAAAATCGTACCACAATAAATGACGAAAAAAAAAAGATACTTTGCTTTCCATCGATTATAATTTCAACGTCATCAAAGGAGGCGAAAAGAAAGATAAAAAGCCTGGTCGACAGTTAAGAGCTCAAGGGCAAAAGATCTCATAACTTTAGTGATTTTTGTTTGTTTTTTGTTGAATTGTTTCTTTAGATTGTTATTTTGTTGTTTGTTTCTTGTTGTTGTTTTGTTGAATTATTTTGTTGACCATACATTCTTGCTGGCATTCTTGGAAAATGTATCACGATATTTCGGAGGCATTCCAGATGAGAGGAATGCCTCCGAACAGTGCGAGAAATACGAGTAAAATGAAATGAAAAATTGAAAGCTCGTTTCGGTTGACACAGGGCCGAATGTCGCCACGGGGCAACGCGGGTAAAATAAAAATAGCTCACGTCGGTCACTCGGAGGGTGGAACGCGACGGAAGGTATAACGACAAACACCTTCCCACCCTCGTGCTTCGATACCCTCGCATACCCTGCAATGGAACAAACGATTGGGGGTATTTTCACGTTGGGCTATTTGCGCCCGCCCCGAGTTGGAGAAAGGGAATACGTCAGGATACGTTTCGTGGTCCGTTTCGACGATCCTCCGTTTCGTGAATTTTCCAATACTTGTATTTTCAGTGTGCATTTCGCTTCACTCAATGCAACTCGAATTAACTCGCCTCATCCATATGCAATTCTCGGATTGAAGTCTCTGCTTGAAAATAGTACAAACGGATCCCGGATGAGTTCTTTATTCGCCGAAAGATCCTGACGATTGGTCGATAAAACATCACGCCGAGAATGTATTTAAAAACCACTTTATTCCGATTTCATAACTCCTGAAGAATAATCATTATCCCGGTTGACCGCGATGCACGAAGTTCGTTAGCAAAAAATTCAGTGATTCTTCCTTGAAAGAAATATTGATTTATTCATCGATATCGATTTTGTCACCCAAACAAACTCACCCGAGATATAATAGTCCCGTGCCAGTCCTTTTTCCCGGATTAATATTGAGGAAACTGAAAATCTGTCGTAGTCGATTACAAACCTCGTATTTCCATTTTTTGTTCTATAGTTACCGATCGATATAAAACCTAACAAAAAAAAGATCGATAAATGATTCGTTAATTTTTCAATCAACTGTTCTTAGTTCTTCATAATTCCAAAACGATCGTCAGTAATTTCAGAAAGCTAAAAATTATAAACTATACAAAATCAGCTGAAAATAATTTTTCTCCCGTTTCTACCTGAGCTCGTTTTTCAACTCGGATAAATCCGTACGAGCCTTTGTTGAATTCTTAATTCCACCATTACACGAATAAGCGAACTTTCGAGAGCAAGAATTGCTCGAAAGACTTTGTTGGATGACGATGCAAAAAAATTATAAAAATTCGTGTGTCGTTGACGTTTAAACGAGATAGGAAAAAAAGATCCATTTTTTTCCTGCACCAACCCTCCCCCCGGAGAAATGAAAAACCAGAGATGGAGATTGGACTTTCTGTAATTAACATTCAGTCTCGAACTCCAGTTGTTTCGTGGCGAGCTTTTTACTGTTTTGAAGCTTTTACTCATCGCAACCGTTGAGCAGGGGGGGGGGGGAAATTCGTTGTCATCTCTTTCTCGGTCTTTCTCTTTCGCTGGTGTACTCGCGAAGTGGACCAGCAGAGTTCTGCCGCCCTGCTGATACGATAAAGACCGGTAAGCGCGATAAATCTCCATTTTTTTTTTTCAAACCCTCCGTGAATCCTCTCCTCGTTTCTACACGCTGTCGCCCACTGCTGCTTCACCGTTGAATCCACCAACCCCCAAAACGTTTTGTTAAACATCATCGCCGCAAGCAACAGCTCGGCCTGACGCGGCAAAATAGACGAATTTTACCCTGCTTTTTACCTTTTCCCTTTTTTCTCCCTTTTCTCTTCTCCGTTCACTGTTTTATCTCCGTTCTTCTCTCTCTCTCTCTCTCTCTCTCTCTCTTTCTCTTTCTCTCTCTCTGCTTTTCTTATTCAGCTTCCGGTGTAATATTCTTCCCTTCGAATCAAACTTTCCACCCAATACGGTTCATGAACCTTGCCAACATTTTTGCCACCAGTGTTTGCAACGTCTTCGCTGATCCGGTTGAACAACCTTGACAAATGTGAAGAACGATCGTGTATCGCACCGAACCTGCGGATATAAATGATCAATTATAAATTACACATTTTTGTGGCGTGAAAATAATGACCGATACGTAATTATAATAATTAATCGTCACGATGAAAATTGAAGAGCCCAAATGTGCTGATTTTAGCACGTTGAATTATTATTATTATTATTATTATTATTATTTTATGAATAAAAATCTTCGAATCGATACATTTTTCCACATTAATTTTTAGGGGCTCATAAAAAACAAGAAATGTGAATGAGGCATTACGTAATAAAAAAAAAAATGAACTCTTCTAACAATCGAATTTTTCTTGGCGATTAACGACGCAGAAATCGATCAAACGTTCGTCCCTAATATTTTTATTAGATTGTTATATTATCGTTAAGATAATTAATATTTTTATTAGAAGTTCGAAGCCTCTGAAAATAAATATATAAAGTGTATTTATATATATCAAGACGTTTCAAGGACGCCAGCTTGAGCGTCATTACCCGCAATCATTCGGACGTATCGCCAGAAGTAACGATCGAGGAATACCCCAGAGGCAACCGGAAGTCAGCGTATGGGAAGATGAAAAATGGCGGGCCGAAAGTACGAGACCGTATTCTCCGGTTACAGTTTATGTATATGCCATCCGGAAGTTCTGGTAAACCCGCAATCGGCGTCGCCAAGTCGACACGAGAATACGTCCAATACTATCTCATGAAATATTAATCGTTCGTGTCCCGATCTCCCACAGCGATTACGTCACTGAAGGCTCCTTGAGAGATTGGAAAAGGATCTCGGGCGAGCTTGGGGTTTGTTCGAAAATCAAAAGGGGAGAGAAAAAAATGCTCGTGTGGGTTCCGGAAACTTGGGGAACTCGCGGTTTCATTTACGAGCTTCCGGTTCCTCATATATCTCGCCAATGATGACTCATCCGCGACTTCTGATTCTTTTTTACAAAGGGGAATAACGAATATGCCGAACTTTTGCCAACGTTCAAACGTCTCTTTAGATATTCAAATGTATCTCGGCCAAAATGAGGCATTTTGGTTTTTTTGGGTTTGGGTTTGTTTTGAATTTAGGAATCAGTAATATGGCAGACTTGTATCAATATTGAATCCTTTTTTTTAGATCTTTCCTTGTTAGATTTCATGTTTAAATTATTCCTGATTTTTAATACTTATTATAGTTTTATTAATTCTTCAATAAGTGATTATAATAATAAGTGATTATAAGATTACTACTTATAATCACTTATTGAAGAATTAATAAAACTATAATGAGGTAATTACAATCAGCGATCGATTAATTAATGAATGAATGAATTAACTATCAACTGTTAAGATCAATGAACTAACGAATAAATTATTAATTGAACTTCACAATAAACCGCTCATTAAGAGAACTGATTATAACTTAATTACTCAAATATTTGATTAATCAATTATTTAATCAACTAAATATCAAATTAAGCGATTTAACGTGAAGATCAATGAATACACGAATTCTCGAGTTTCTTTCGTATCCGTCGATCTCGATGTTGCGTCATTGTTGCGTATCGTTCGACTGTCTTTGGATAGTAACGACGATAAAGCGAGACTACCCATAATGAACTCACAATTGACGAAAGATTGGAATCGAGATCGAGCCTGGCTGTTCCTACCTTTTATAAGTGGTTGAACCCATCGCGTGCCCTTTCACCAACGATCGATACACAGGGCATGTCGGGCCGTTGTTCACTTCGCGAGATTTACCTTCCGACTAGTCCTTTCGCACGCAAGTGCGTGCACCCTCCTACTTGCCTCGTCAACACGCACCTTTGTTTACTGGTGCCTTTTGGTCGCGAGCGCGCCCATTGTTTCCGCGCTTACGCTTCGTATCCATAGACACGGAGATATACGCTGATACCTTGCCCCCCCCACCTCCCATGTTGACATTCTGATCATATTTGTACTTGAGAACCCTTTACATTTTAGGCCCACCTTTCGAGCTTCCGTTTCGACATCAACGATCAATCGAAAACTTCCGTTCCAATTAATTCATTATTATTCATTCGTTATTTAAGCTTCTTTGTCGTTTATATTTTCGTAACACTGCATGATAATGCATAAAAAGAATGACAAAAGGATATCAAAGTTTAGAATTAAAAATTAAAAATACGAGAGAAATGAAAATCACGGTGAAAACATTACATTCATTATTTATAAAATTTTAACCACGAAAAATAATTAAAATAACTATTTAAAAAAATTTAATTACAAAAAAAAGAAGCAAAGTTACAATAAAATCATTAATTTTAGAATTAGTAATTTAAATAAGTATACAGAAATTAGAGTTGGAATAAAAAAATTAAACATTAAATTTATGCTATATGTAATTATTATTAATTTCTAAAAATTGATAGTGTTATGATAGTTGTAATAACTGTTCATCCCTAACAATTTATTAAATAATTGTTCTAAATTGTACTCATAACTTATTTACTTAAATTTATAATTACTGCATTTGCTACAATTTTTTTCATTGCTAAATTCTAATAATTTTTCTTTACTAACAATTTTTATCTGCTAATAATTTCGGGAACATTGCTCATCTTTATTAAAATCTACTATTCAAAAGTGCCCGTAATTTGCCGGAAGCAACGCGCATTCTTTCTCTCCCCTATTTTTTAATCTCTGACATTCTCCCTTTCCGCCGGATTTTTTCGTTTTTTCGCGTTCTCCATTTCTTCCCTTCTTATTGTCGTTCTCGTCGTAGAATCACGGTGAGATTTTTACGGCGGGGCATCGGTCCCTTTGTCGCACGGGACCACCGCGTATCACTCTTTTTCCGTCTCTGCTATTCTTCCACCAACCCCACGCTGGAATACTTCTTCCCAAACTTGCCTCGTAGATCTGTCGCTTTGAATATACCTTGGAACTTCGCTATTAAAAACTCGTCTAACATTTGCCTTCGTATTATAACGGATTACTTGAATAATACTTATTGGAATTTTACATGAAAAGTTCCCTTAAAATTGCTTTCCCCAAAATTCGTTTTTTTTTTATCCCGATCAAAGTCGAAATACAAGATTCATTTGTTCAATTTTTATCCCATTATAAAAACGTTATAAATATGTATTTATAGTAATGCACTTTACAAATTTTCACTGGTGTCAACATTTTTCGAAATAATCAACGGGAAAAAAAGATATTTTCTCATTTTATTCACTTGGAAGTAATAAGTTTCAAAAAATTCCCGACAATAACGTTTTTAATTCGTTAATGAATTCAAACGACACATTTAATAATCGAATGCGAAAAAAAATCAACCAAACCCTGGTCGAATACAAAACGATGTTGAAACTCCGAGGGCTCGCCGGGTTGGTAAAATTGATAATCATTCAATCATACATTCCATAGATATCGTTCATCGGATTCATCGGGTGTGACACGTATTCAACGAGACAGAAAATTGACGCGAAAAAATGTCCGTAAGTGAAACGAACCATCGGTTATGCGGAAAGTAATCGAAACAGATGCCGAGCTATTTCGTTCAATGATTTTCATGAAAACGTTTTCGAAAAGTTCAAACTGCCCGCAATTATCGAAACACTTGTGGAAGACGATGAATAATTATTATCAATAGGGAGATTATCGATATTGCTTGATCGGGCATGAAAAGTAAAGCCTTCAATTTGGGCTTTCGATTTGTTCAATCCCTAATGAGCAAGGAATAAAAAAATTATTTCACCGTGTGTAATTAAATAATTTTAACCGCGCGTGTCCCCAAAAGACATTCGTAAATGCGAGCCCCTTTTATTCTCGTTTTTTTTCCTCTCCGTGCGTGTATATATATATGTGGCGCATTAGCATTACCGGAGGATCACGAAGTGTCTTCGCTCAGTTTCACGCTCGCCTCACGACCGTCCAGAACGTTCCGGATTCGAATATCTCACTGAGATGAAAATCGCCGCGATTCTCGTGCTTTTCGCACTTTCCAGTTGTTACGCGAAGGTAAGTTGAATTTCCATATTTTAAAACGTCCAATGAACTTCCCATCGCTCGTATGGAACGAAAATAAATATCATTTAACTAACAACATTTCGTTTAGTAGTTAAATGAAAGATTTGTCGATTTTTTATTTTATTTCTTTTTAAACATTTCCTTTTTTTCTTTTTTTTTCAATGTTGAGTATTCAAAATTGGTAAAAATGAATTTTTCATGTTTTTTTTTTAAATTTGTTAATTTTCTTAAATTATTTTATTTTTAGACGATCGAAAGTATCTGCTTACAAGGCCCAGAAGTGTATTGCGCAACTGAAGAGAATGCTGCCCTTTGTCAGGTAATTATCTACTTTTACATTAAAATAAAGTCTGATTTAAAAAAACATAAAAAATATGATTTTTAATCGAGCTTATCACACTTATTGATTCGTGCCGTACAGAGAATCGAATTCTGCGTTGATTACAACGAGCCAAGCGTACGAGTAATACCGATCTCTCACTCACTTCCCAAACCGACCGAAGGACAATGGTATTGGTGGGGTTAAACACGCCGATGGATAAAACTTGACGGCACGGTTTCGAGTTATCGAATGGAAATCCGTATCCTGATCAACAAACGTTTTCGAAATTTGCATCGTTGAGATTAAAAGAAAACAAACATTTTTTTATTTTCACAACACTTTTTATGTTAAAAGATTGTGCATTTTTTAAGGATTTTTATTCAACGATTTATAAACAAATAATATTAAAAATGAATTAACAAATAGTCATTAGTGTTTTCAGGAGATCAAAAACAATTTTTCTTTCAAGCCAATAAAAAAGTATTTTTTATTTCCAGTAAATAAAAATATACACCATTTTGTATCCAAAAAATAGAAAAAATGCTAATAAATAAAAATTCAAATTTTGCATAATCGTGAGAAAATAAAAATCAAATAAATTTCGTTTCGTCCCAACGATAGAAACTTCGATACTTCTGTGTCCAACGATTCCCTCGATCTGTAATTCTTCCAAAGCTATTACGTATAAATAAATGTAATTTTAGAGAAAAAAAGAAAATGGATGTTTTTTTGTATTGCGAAAATAGTGCGATTATCAACGAACGCGTGAAACGTCTTTTGTCAGGCCGCGAATAAGATACTCGTAAGAGAACGTCGAGAGCGGTATGCCTGTCACGATGTCACAAGACAAACTGTCGTAAGGGGTCTCGAAATTCCGCTCAACAGGTCTAATGTGCTCACTCGTTAGCAACCATCAACTCGAAGACCCTTTCAGTCCCGAGACCTCTCCGTGTACGTACCATTCATTCGACTTAATCGTCTCATCCTGCATTCGAGCTCCGTGACTCAGACGTTTCTCAACGAAGCTTCGGATTAAAGAAGGCATCAATCTACCGCGATATTGATATCTACTTTCATTAATATTCACTATTGGACTCCGACTGTAAGGTCGGCTTTGTCACTAATGCATTCTCGGCGTGGCTTTTATTTTTTTAATGGATCCTAACATTCGATCATTTGAGCACTTCCATCAAAGAGCTATTAATAAGTACTTACTGTTATTACTTTGTAATTTGCATTTTCATTTTATTTCGTGTTTTGGTTTACTAAAATGTAAGTTATTTCTTTATTTCTTGAATTATCTTTGTTTTTTTATTGTTTCCTAAACTGAAGAAATTTATTTCCTGAACCAAAAAAAAGTCAGGAAAAAAGAATGTTGGAAATCATTGCTAACAATTTTTAGGAATGTTCATTATATTTCCAATAATTATTGGCATGATTTTTCATTCTTCGATCCACCAAAGAAATTTCGTAAAATGAAAAAATATATTTTTAATTCCAACAATGCAAACTTCAAAAATCGTTGCTCCATAATTAACATTTTTTCCATAATAAAAATCCATTTAAAAAAACAGCTTCTCATAATTATAAAAGTGAAGTGAAAAAAATTGAAAGTCACGAGTCGACGCTCCGAAAGATAAAGGAAGGATGTTTGAAACAAATATTGCACTGGAGTAAAATTAATTGCAAAGGGAAGAGGTCAGGAAGCATGAACGAAAAAAGTAGTTTAATTCTTGAGCCCAAAGGCGTGAGTCCGGGCCAAACCGGAGGACCGAGTTCATTGGCTAGATTGTACTCTGTATTATCCGAAAGAGTCCCGGCTTCGTCTCTTTACAACGTCCCTTAACTTCCACCTGATCAGCACTGAGAGTTCATCCTCCAACTAGTTACAACTTTTTCCATCGAGGAACCTACATATAGATGTACGCTTCTGATAGTGTCATCGTTTTCGTTGTCATCCCCATTTCACAACCTTCCCTGCAGACTCGTCACCGAGAAATTCAATTTACCAAAATTTCATCTTAATTATTAAAAGCCCGAGTCGAGTTTTGAAAATCCGAAAACAAGAGTAAAAATGCACACTTTTGGCTTTAGATATAAAAAGAAAAGTCCAATTGTAATTGTTATTCAAAAAACTATATAGGAGAATTTCTCATTTATCGAATTTGCTCCAAAAATTGACGATGCGAGCAAAATCGATTTTTGCATAGTCATTTTTATAAAAAAATCAAAAATTAAAAAACATCAATGATGCCACTTGCTATTAACCTAGAAAAAATCAAAATTCAAAATAATTTATGAGCATAATTCTGTATTTAAAAAAAAGTAATAAAATTGTTCGCATGGCCAATTTCGAGCGAGAAATTTAGTAACGTATGCAATTAGGTTACAAGTGGGCTTCCTAAGTCTAGTGATTCTCGGAGAGATCTGAACACCTAGTAAGGTCGCTTCACGTTGCAGGCTTTCTCGTTCGATAGAGAATTTGGGTCGGCATCACGATACGACCGTGCATATTTTTATGCTCGCGAAAGGAGTTTCGCTCCGCGTGTTTCGAAGTATCTCGATCGAATGGTCAAACTTTATCCTCTGGAAACCAGGGTTTGCATAATCAACAGCCAATCCAGAATGGCTCGTGTGTGACACGTTTTATCAAGATTGTTCACGCGAAAGGTTATGAATTCTCGAGCAAGCGTTTTCGGAGTTGCACCAGATGGAAATGTCAAGAAACTGACGTTGCAGATGTTCCATAAATAAATGGGGAATAAATGAGCTCGAATTTTGTATCGCTGGTATACAACGAAAGTTCTTTTTTATTAAGAAAAATCTTTTGATCAATCAAAATTGTTTATTATCAATAATAAAAAATCATATTTATTATTTATTATTTTATTTATATTATTATTTATATCAATTATTATCAATTCAGTCAAATTAATTCTTCCGAATTTTAAATCTTTAATAATTATTTTTTATTCAACTCTTCATTATGATTATTACATAAAATCATATTTTGAAGATTCCGATATTATATCAGTAAGTATTCATCCATTTGAACCCCTAGAATTTTCAACTAATTAAAAAAGTCGGTTCGAAATTAAAAAAACATTATTTTCGTTGAGCATCCAACGTTGCCATCTTCGACGTAAAGTGCCCAGTAAATTTGCCAGTAAGTTCGCGTTTGGGTTTGGCTATTTTGTCCATATATGGTCCTCCGATGATTCCGTTGGACAGTAACGCGATTGGCGACGAGCAACGTCTTTAATCCCATCGATGAAGATCTTTTCTCGATTATTTTCGTAGAGCGGCGCGGGTTGGTTCAGTCGATTCAGACTCAGGGCTGGTTGCGTGGATGGAGAGGGATATAAATTAACTGAACGAGCGGATTGACGCAACGTTGTTCAGAGAAAGAGGCCATGTACCAGGGTCATGGAAAGACACGTAATTTCCTGGGCGATGCTCGTGGAATACCGGACGAAGGAAAGAGCTTTTTCGGACGTAGGGTTGGCCAAGAGCTTTTCCTCATGCTCCTCTTTTTCTATCCCTCCCCCACCCCTTTTCTATCCTTCTCTCCTCTCCCCTCTTTTGGCCTCTCCCAGGCTCTTCTCATTTTCCTGAAGTAGGTTACTGTGATTGTGACGTCACTATGCGGCAACCCAGTTATCCGTACGCCAAACTCGAGTCCGATTCTACCTATACACGGCACTGCGGTAAAACACTACGGAGCTACATAACGGTGCCCCCGTCTCCTATCTCGACTCCTGTGATGCTCATTCGTCGAAATTAATTCGATCATCGCGTATTTGTCTTTCCACTGCATTGGAGTATCGCAGTCCTTCGAGCGGGGGGACCGTGCGCCTCCTATCTACGCTCGACTGCAGTCAAACTTTATTTATCGTGCGTCGTCGTTATCCTCTTGTTTCGTTACGATACCAGAATTTCTTTCAAGCAAATCCATCGTCTTTCCTTTTTTTCGTTTCCGGTCAAATTTTTAGAACGACATTGAATAGTTGAAACTTCCATCGTTGGAAAAATTATGTTTTTTAATTATGTAAATTTCAACTTCATTGATTCTATGAAGAAACCATGGGGTTCGTGTTATCATAATTAAAAGGCCACGAATATTTGTTGAGCTTATAAGATAAGATTAAAAATATAACATATGTAACCAAAGTAACGAACCCAAGCAAACATAACAAAAGTAACAAAAGTAAAAACAAAAATGAGTAAAATTGAAATAAAAAATGAATTTCGTCGCATTGAAACGATGGAAACTTTCCATCAGAAAACACGACGATCCAGTGCTACTGAAGAGAATGTTTTCCTTTTCAACAATACCTAAAATTTGGGTCCAAATTAATAGCTTCCCAAATTTAAGAAAAATGATTATAAAATGAATTTGACGAGGGATCGCAGTGAGCTCAGCTGGTCGAAGATTCAAATGGATATTGGAGAGCGTTGGGCAAAGTGTCGTCGAATCTCCGTTCGTCTTTTATTCACATGGGGGAAATGGAGGGTTCGACTGATTTTCTCGCGAGTTCTCACGCCGAGTAAACGAACAATGGGAGTGGTGTTTGGCACCCGTCCAGCCAAATGGTCCTCCACCTTTGCCACGTCCAACTTATAGATCCTGTCGTTTCACGAGGGTGGTATCGTCGTTGAAAGGGGATCGGAGGGGTAGGTCGAAGAGGCGGGGGAGGGGGACTTTCCTGCTGCGCATTATCGTAGACTCGAACCTCGTGCTTTTTGGCTCTTGGCTTCCTGCAAGAAGCGGGAGTAAGAAACTTCTTATAGAAATGTGCCATCCGTTCGTACACAGCCCTTCACCCTCGAATGTTAATGCGCACTGGAAATTCATAAGCTCTAAAGCTCGTTGTTCGTAGACTCGTACCTTCGGTTCGCTGGAGTGATACGAAATTTTCTCGACATCCGACGAACGTCGGATTATTCATTGTCATTTATGAGGATTACGAATCGTCGAAACGAAATCCACGTTGTTTATTAAGGTAGGGCATGAAAACTTCCTCGTTGGTAAATAAAATTGATGTTTTTTTTCAAACCCCAGGGTTGAAAGAAAAGGAAGTAAACCTGTTTTTCAAACACAATATTAAAAAAACGTAATCCTGAAAGCCACTGGGATAATCCGTTTGTCGAGACACGTTGGACAGTCTTGGAATTTCGTTTGACATGTGTTAAGCTGACCATTTGATATCGGAGCACTACCGGTGGCTTGACACGTTCTGACAGTTGGTCAACTCTTTCAGCAGTTTTTCCAACAATTTATCGATGATGGGAAAACACTTTTTTCGTTTCAACTTGTATTAAGTTTTCGTTGGAACGTTGAACAATCTCTACCTGTAGTACAAGCGTTATCTATTGATTGCAACGTTATCTTTGTAGAATGGAATGCCTGAAATTGCAAATTCCTTCACTCACCGAAGTCCAAAGCACTCCATGGAGATCGAGGGAGAAGATTGGAACGTGTATTACAGCAATAGACAATGGGGTTGAAGTTTGCATAGTTTTTTTTTGTAACTTTTAAATATCGAAATCGAATCATAATTTTCAAATAACAAATCGAATTTTTACATATTTCTCGTTCCCATTATTATCCGAAATAATAATTTATATGTTGGATTGTGGATCGTTAATGAAAAATTCTAAAAAATGTTTACGTGATTGTCATAGTTTGAAAATGTCAAAAGTAAAACTTGAAAATTGAAAAAAATAATGTTTTCATTAATTTTTAAATTTTCCACCAAGCAAGCCAACGAAGTTTCTACCCTTAAATATATTCATTTTCTCATTTCCAATATTTCACTTATTTTTATCGGTATTCGAATAATACATTTTTCAACAGAGTCACGAAAGAAAGTTGACGATTTTTTGTTCTGAAAAAGGGTGACAAAAAAGTGGATAAATTTGAAAACCAATAATTATCGTTCGAACGTTGCAAGGTTCAATCTCCGTTAAATTACAACGAAAATTCAAGAGAAAATCATTTTCGTTGCGTTCCAACATTCAAACTTTACCACCGCAACAAAGAGAAATTTGTAATTTCAGGCATTTCAGGAACAGACCGGATCGCACCACAGGAAAAGAAATAACAGATCGAATCAAACATACCGGAGGAGGGTGAAAGATGATTTCATGAAAGCTCAATCCCATTACCGCTTCAGGAGAGCCTTTTTGGCATTGCTCAATCCATCGTTTCTTTCCTCTTCCAGTTCCGTAACTGGTGCGTTTCACGAGGAGTTTGGGGCACCCCCTGGTTATTTCCATTTCGTAACGAAGCGTTTGTCAAATTGAAAAAAAAATCACTTGTGTTGCACAATCGAGGCTTGACAGGAGTCTGGACCCTTCAAAATATCCAGAGTCCCTCGTTTCACCAGTGAGGCTTCTATAATAACAATAACAACACCAACAATAATAATAATAAAAGTAATCAATAATGAAAAATAATAATAAATAATGAATAATTATAACAATAATAGTAAAAGTAATAATAATAATAATAATAATAGAGCGGACGATATTTACCCACCCAACATCCAAAACCTTCGAAAACGCTTTTTCGTTCGTAATTTTCGATTCGAATTGCGTGTGGTTTGGCGTCGCGTGATTTTCATGGTTGCAGAGTGTTTCGTCATGAGTAGTTTGGGCGCGATACCACACGGACCGTGATCGAACGAATATCAATGTTGAACGATCGTTCCCGATATGAAAAACTAAACAATAAAAAGCGACCAAAAAAAACAAAACAATCACTCGAAAATTCCGGACTGGAGGAAATGGAATGTGCGATCGCATCACACCGAAATGATTTCGCAACGCTGATAAGTTCGCCGTTTCGACCAAGTACCCTCGCTTTCACTCTCGACGTTGACTATTCGCCAAAATTGAAAGGAAATTGGGTAAAATATCTTTATCCCTTGGAATTATGGAGAACGGCGTCAAGGGAAGAGGTGGGGAGTGGGTTCGAATATCCATCCGACTTTCACTCTAGCGTGTCGAGCGATAATGCTCGATGCGATGATGTTCAGAGAGATACACATAGATACTCTGTCCCGAATAAAAGCAATCGCTTTCGAGAGGGCCGGGAGGGGGCTCCTGCTGAGAAAAATTGGGGTACGCTCTACGAGATGCCAGATACGGGAGACAAATCTCCTCGTATCTTTATTTATGTATCACTCCGCGGACCGTTCGACCACCGGATACGTCATAAGACGTAACTCTCGGCTGAAGGGATCTTTGTATCCAATTCGCAAATGGGAGCTCTGACTCATACTTGTTCTTAGAGCTTCGTTTCCTTTCAAGAAAAACTTTCGGCCTTTCCTTTCAAGAAAAAATCATCATCATCGAATAATAATGAAAAATAATCATCATCATCATCATCAACTAATGATAATAAAATCCTCCCCATCGTCAAATACTCTTGGATCCAAAAATCTACAAAATACTATTATTACTAATACCAAAACTGGAAAAATTACAAATGCAATGTTCAATTTGATAGCAATAGCGACGAATTTCCATCTCTTCGTACGTTTGGCAGATAAACGAAAGTCCTGTTATCAATGCGTCAACCTGTCATCCCTGGCACTCGACGAAGTTCCTTGTTACCCTAACCTTTCTTATCCTCCAACATCATCGCTCGCATCATCCTCCAGTTATCTTAATTCCGCAAAGAATGAACTCCACTTTGGAAAAATTGGGAATCGTGATTTACGTTCGGGGTTCCCATACCCTCGAAATAGAATTCTCACTCGGAACATAAATCCTCGGAGAGCCTTTGGGACAAAACGTTTGTCGTACGAGAGAAAGAGAGAAAAAGAGAAAGAGAGAGTATGAATTACTCCGCTCACGAATTCAATGTGGGGAAGCGATGCGCGGCACGCTCGTACATTTCCCTCCTTTCTTTCCCTTCCTGATTTCCCCCACCTTTTACCCCCCGCCGCTTGCTCTCCACCACTCGTCCAAAACTCTTGTTGTCATCGTATCCTGTCTTTCGTTTCCCCTCGTCCTTTTTTCTCCCTTCTATATCAAAAGCCAGACCTAGGTTTGTGCAGTTGTGGTAACCGCATTGAAAGAGGGTTCCCCCCTCCACACCTCCTTTTTTTGGACCCCCCGTGGTTTGGAGCCTTCCGAATTCCATAATGGACGATCGTACGTACACCCCGGGGAATTCACGGTAGTTCTTGATGACCGGAAACCAAGGGCGGGGGGGGGGGGGGCAACGGGCAACCGAGCCTACGAATTGGAAAAACCTTTGGAAATTGTTACGCCTACGTGGGCTACGGTTTAAACGTCTATATCCACTTCTGAAATATCGTACACCCCAGTTTTCCCATTTTCGAGGATTAACGTTTCCCGTATCATTTTCATCTGTTCACCTTTCTTCGTGAATCCATGAGAACCAACGGGTGTACCGCGTGAATCGACGTTTCTTTTTTTTTGTTCTTTCAATGAAATCCTCAAAAAATCTACCCGGTATTCCACGCTAACGTTTCACCAGTCTCATCCAGGATTCCGGAGAATTCAGGAGAATCCAAGACTTCTCGGTTTATCCAACGATGTTTTCGTTCGAGGTTACCGGAAGTCGAGGAATTAAGGGAAAACCGATAAAAGGAAAAACTATGAAGGTTATGATTTTCCTTAATCGTCAAGCCATAAAAAAACAGAAACCCTAGTCAACAAGAGTTAAATTTGTAGGGTTTTTCTAGATTGGTATTCTCACGTTTGTTTTATCAGCACTTAATGATAACATTATTCTTATCGTTTTTAATATTACAATTAATTTAATATTATCATTATTATTATTATTTATTATTAGTATTGTTATTATTGTTATTATTTCAAAACCGTAATTTAAGTAGTGCCTTGGGAATGGAAATAGCCCAGAAATATATTTCATTTAATAAAGATAAGAATAGGAGAAATCTGAGGAGATTATGAGATCCCGGAGGATACAGGTTGTTTCTCGTGCTTCGTGCATTCCATCCCGAAACTTTTAATAGCCCCCAATGCGAGCATTGCAAATAAAATAATTGCATTTATACCTGAGTACTCTCGACGCAATTGTGCATCGAAATATTCATTTACGTTAGTTTTAAAGCATCGTCATTTAGCCCGATTGATCGTCGTATTGAAAGGGAATGACAAACACGCTGGAAACTTTCGCGCAAGTTTGCTGCGTTTTGCGCAAAATTGCGCTGAGTTTTGCGCTGCGAGTAACTATCGACGGATGGTGCGGCTCGCACGCGAATTCGGCTACGTAGTCACGACTTTTCGAACGAAGAATCGTGGCAGGACAATTGCCGAGCGCTCAACATGGGCGCGTGTT